>SOMO01000403.1:82621-98261 GCA_028128575.1 Paedocypris carbunculus
TAAATATCATTAGCTCCATATTTAAATAACATGGTTTGCCTGATTAAACTAATCAACCTAGTTAAGTATTCAATTAGCATTTCAAGTTCATTGCAAAACAAATATTAATATAATATTCACTGTCACAATGGCCTGGTCAAAAACAAATTGGACTTCAGAAAAAGCGGCAAATGTCTAAGTGTCAAGAATTTCAGTTAGCATGAGGCCAAGATAAACGCGCAAAGTTTAGACAAACACAGTAGAGAACATGTCAGGCGGATGAAGGAAACATAGAACCAGTGACTCAAGAACTTCTGTAAAGATGGTAGTGAATGATTTAGTAAAATTTGCAATTAATTTCTCAACATTGGTCATCAATGTCCTGCAGACTACACTTCGGAAGAAAAGGAGCTTACTCCAAGATGGAAAACCCAGTAGCCCTTTCCCAGTAGCTCAGTCTGTAGAGTGCTGGTGTTTGGAACACCANGCGGATGAAGGAAACATAGAACCAGTGACTCAAGAACTTCTGTAAAGATGGTAGTGAATGATTTAGTAAAATTTGCAATTAATTTCTCAACATTGGTCATCAATGTCCTGCAGACTACACTTCGGAAGAAAAGGAGCTTACTCCAAGATGGAAAACCCAGTAGCCCTTTCCCAGTAGCTCAGTCTGTAGAGTGCTGGTGTTTGGAACACCAGTTCATGGGTTTGAAAAATTGTTACATTGTAAAAAATTGCAATGACTTGTAAGTCGCTTTGGATAAAAGTGTCTACTAAATGACGGTAAAGTGAAGAATAAGGAAACGAAGAAGAACTACGGAGACTTTAGGTAATAGTCATGTATACCTAAAACGTGACTTTTGGTCATTACAAAAGTAGAACTTTAGGCACAATGAGATGCTGCCATTACTTGGAGAAAGAAAGGAGAGGCCCTCAAATCCAAGAAAACTATAATGTTGTGGGGGTGCATTGTTGCGTTTGGTACTGTAAATCTTGTCATGATCGAAAGAAACATGAAGGGTTAACATTTTGTTTTCCAACAACACAACCAATGTCTTGTTTTGGCAAAGAAACANGAAAGAAACATGAAGGGTTAACATTTTGTTTTCCAACAACACAACCAATGTCTTGTTTTGGCAAAGAAACACATCTGATTGAGCAAAGTGAGTGTACTTCAATTGCCTGCACGAACTCCTGACTTTAATTTAATAGAACATTTTACGGTCTGACAAATATTGAGGAGCTTGAGAGCTTGACATGACGTGGGTCTCAGAGCCTGTCTGCGATTGCGGGCATTACAATGGTCTTGGAGCCGTATGAGAACTTGAACNNATCTTGTCATGATCGAAAGAAACATGAAGGGTTAACATTTTGTTTTCCAACAACACAACCAATGTCTTGTTTTGGCAAAGAAACACATCTGATTGAGCAAAGTGAGTGTACTTCAATTGCCTGCACAAACTCCTGATTTTAATTTAATAGAACATTTTACGGTCTGACAAATATTGAGGAGCTTGAGAGCTTGACATGACGTGGGTCTCAGAGCCTGTCTGCGATTGCGGGCATTACAATGGTCTTGGAGCCGTATGAGAACTTGAACCTTGGCAGCCGTGTCATGTGGTTCCCGAATCGAAATATCTCATTCCTATGAAGCGAAAGAGCTACAAGCATCACGAGCCAAAGCTTCGACTTTGCTAGCGGTAAACGTACTCAAGAACTTTGAAAATTGTGTAATCTGAAGTATTTTTAAGTATGTATTTTATTGATGAAAAGATGCAGCAATCTAAAAATACAGCGCCGTACAATAAAACGCAGAAGGGTTGGAAAAGTAGTGCGGTCAAAAAAGGTTTCATGGTATGTTATACAGTATAAGGTTTAAAAAAAATCGTCATTATTTTGGAACACGTTTCAAAAGATGTTTAACAGAATGTAAAATTTCACAGACGTGAAAATAATATTTGTAAGCCGAAAATAGCAAAACAACGCAAATTAGGCAAAGCTGCAAAACGACTACCGTATTTAGGTATAAGCACCCTCCCTTTCCCCCAAATTTTAAGTTCAAAAAGTAGGGGGTTGCTTATATTCATCTATTTTTGCGATTCACGTAAACATAAGCACCCTTTTTTTTTTTTTTACCAAATTCCAAGTGAGAAGCAACAAAAATAAATGAAAACACTAACTCTCCCAATACCATTTATTATGCACTTTTCAAACACAACAGATCGATCAAAAACAAATTATGTAACGGAGAAAAATAGGAACGAGGAACGGTGCACATGTTAAAGGCGGCTTCTGTTCCATCTGTCTTGACACCTGTGAATAAAAGAAATGAAAAAACATGAATCACACTTGGTATCCCCCCCGAGACCCTGTACAAACAGCGACGGTCTAGAAACAATACAAAGCAGAGCTCGGAATTTGTTTCTGAACCGCTGCAACAAGCGACAAAATCAATATTGGAATTAAAACAAATAATGTTCGCACCTGTTTTTTAATCCTTAGTCTTCGCTACTGTCAGACGCAATGCTGACATCATCAACTGAGCTGAAGTCTTCGATTTCTCCAATTTCTTCCCAAAGCAAGTGGTCTTCGGTTCCGTCCAGCTCGTTGGAAATACCAGTCTTTTTAAGGCTACTCACGATGACTTCTGGAGTTATCAATGCCCAGGCATCTAAAATCCAACGGCAGATTGTTTCTAAGTTTGGTCGTTTTATATGGCCACATTTTGTCATCTCGTGATCATCTCCGGCCATCCAGTTGTTGAAGAGCCAATGCANATTTCTTCCCAAAGCAAGTGGTCTTCGGTTCCGTCCAGCTCGTTGGAAATACCAGTCTTTTTAAGGCTACTCACGATGACTTCTGGAGTTATCAATGCCCAGGCATCTAAAATCCAACGGCAGATTGTTTCTAAGTTTGGTCGTTTTATATGGCCACATTTTGTCATCTCGTGATCATCTCCGGCCATCCAGTTGTTGAAGAGCCAATGCAGATAGTAATCAAACGGCTTGTTAATGGACGCATCCAACGGTTGAAGCATCTTTGTTAAACCTCTGGGTATAATTGCCAGATCGGTTTCTCTGGCTTCTAGCCTGGACTTGATGTCATCCCCAAGGTGTCCCCGGAAACTGTCAAGCACCAGCAACGACCTCTGTTGCAATAACGCACCGGGCCGTCTCTCCCACACTGCATTTATCCAGTCCTCCACCAAATCTCCCCTCATCCAGCCCTTCTCTTGTATCCGAACATGAATCCCNTTCGCTTAAATATTACGTACGGTGGGAGCTTCCCACCATCTGCTGTGACGGCTAGCATGACGGTGCAGCAGATCTTTTCAAAGCCTGTTGTTTTGACGGATGCGGTCGGAACACCCTCCGTTTCGTTTGTTGCGTTTCGAGACGTATCAAAAAACACGGATGTCTGGTCTGCATATCCAATTTGCGAAGGCAAGTATTGCTGCGACTCCCGCTGGCACGTCATGAACTTGCGGAACTCAAGGAGTTTGTCAGCATAGTTTTTCGCCAGTTCTTGGCACTGACTTTTTCGCTTGCGGATTGCTAACCCCTTCCGCCGCATGAAACGAACAACCCACCCAGTGCTGGCTTTGAATTCGGTTGTTGGAATGTTGTTCTTCCTGGCCAGTTCTCCCGCTTTCAACTGCAACATTTCGCGAGTAATCGTGCATTCATCATCTTGGAGTGTCCTAAAGTACTCCAACAATCCATCTTCTATTACAGGATATCTTCCTGTTCGCGGGCCACGAAACGATTGAGCATTTCTATTCGCCGTCAAAAGAGTCTGCTTATTTTTTATCCATCTTATGACACAGCTTCGGTTGACACCGAATTTTCTCGCTGCCATATGGTTCCCATGTTCTTCTGCGAACAGCACCACTCCGAGTTTGAAGTCCACAGTGTAACTCTCGCGCGTTCTTCCCATGTTGTCACTGACCAACTTTAGCAGCAATACCGAAGTTCCTTTGGAATTGAAGTTAAAAATACCGTAATCAACAAATTAAGGAATTTTTATTTTGTGCACAAAAAAATTTCAGGGGGGTGCTTATATTCACGTTGTGCTTATATTTGCGTAAATACGGTACTTGCTTGAAAACACTTCTATGTTTACCCTTTTCTGCTTATTGAAATATGTAAAATTTAACAATCTTGTCATGTAGTAGCCAAATAATATAGTGAGGTAAATGTCCAAATAGTATATGTTGTTTACCAGAATGTGATGATATAATATCAATGTCAGTTCACACAGGGTCGAAAATCATGTGCAATTTGTGCCTGCATTTTAGAGACAAATTCTGTCATTTTCTGTGTTTAAGAGAAATAAATTTCAATTGCAGCCTTAAATGATCAATTCAGCTCAAAATATACATAAAGGGAAGTTTACAGATTTAAAAACAGTTAATTGTATAATTGTATTGCCATAGCTTCAAAAAAAAGAACAAATTAAAAAAAAAAAATAAATGTATACATAATATACAAAGTTGTAAGATGCTAAAAAAACAGAATTTTTTAATAAAAGACATCATTGGAGTTACGACCATTCTCTTAAAAATCACTGCAATAAGTATTTCATTTTCAAAAAGAGAAATGCCAAGGTAGTAGGTCTTAATTCGGTTAAGGCTATAGCATGCATTAGTGGTTTTGATGTGATATAGTGTTGTACCTGTCTTAGTGGTCAGTGCGGAGGACAGTGGTGGACCTGGAGCCGCCGCCGCTGACCCTGTGGCAGCAGGTCCTGTGGTTCCCGTGGCAGTGACGCCTGTAGACGCTCCCACTACAGCAGCGCACTGTGCAGGAGTCCTCGCTGTGGTCACGGAGATCCCAGTGCTGGGTGAGCTAACCGTCCCCGTGCCACCTGGATTCACCACTCTCGCCAGAGACATGGCTGGAGTTGACGAGGTTACGGAAGACAAGGCTCCACTTCCTGCCGACTTCTGAATGATGAACGTGGTAGCAGGAGTGGTCGTCTTCACCTTGTTGATGCCGCTCACTGACGATAATGACGACACTGGTATTAGACCGACACCGCCGGCAGCATTGACCAGTGCCCCGCTCTGCCCGTTTGCCATCGCTAAAGGCAGCTGGATCAAGAGCGGCTGAATTGACATTGGCTGCCCGCCTGATGACACCGGGGTACTAGTCATGACTCCAGTATTGGGACCAGTCTTTAGTAGCAATGTGCCTGTCTGAGACGGCCCGGGTAAGGAGGTGGAGGAGGGCGTGGAGCTTGTTGTAGTGGAAATTATTTGCAGAATTGGAGCTTGTGAGGCTAACGTGGACGAGTTTGGCGTATTTGGAGTGGACAGGGGCTTGGGTTGTGCGGGGACAGCTAGAATGACAGAGGACAAAAAAAACGTAAGTGCACCATTGCGAAAGAACGTTACAACTGAGACTTTCAGGTACGCACTGGTTGTGTTGGTAGAAACTGGAGATGGTTTAGGGTCCACTGTGGTCTTAACAGTCCTGTAAGAAAACCAAAGAGAATTAGGCCATCATAAAATCATAAAGAGAGAAACTTGAAAACTAAACAAAAAACGGGAATGGTTTTGATTTGAGGTCTTACAGTAGCACCGAGCTTAACGAGCACATCACCGAATCAGGCGAATCACCGCTAAGCGCAACTACGTATTCTCCCCAAGGAATAACTGAAGCAATNTAAAAAAAAAAAAAGAATGAATAGCAGAGAATGCTGTAGTTTGAGGAACTCCTCTGAGGCTCAATCCCTCACCTGTAGTGTGTTCATTTGCTGCTGAAGGTTTTGTTGTTTATTTGTGGTTTCAATCTTATCCACTCTCTCTTTCAGCTCTCTTAGGTTCCCGTCAAATACGGTCAACTCAAGAACTCGCAAACGCTCCTCTACCAACTGTTGTACCACCTGGCAAATAGAGAGCAAAGAAAAAAATGGTGAACATTTTAAAGGTATGAACTTTCAACAACTGTGAGTATTCCAAGACTCTTACGTGATATTGCCATGTCAACAACGTTTTTATCTAACAATTTATATTTGAATAATAAATAAATAAATAAATAATCTTGCAGTGTTTTATTCAGCACGCTACAGCATCCAAGTCCAAGTCTAACCATCAACACTGCAGTAAATATTTAAGCTTANCTCGTTTTCCTCCTCAGACAGTGATCTCTTGGTACCAAGAGCAACCGCGCTGACTGCCGTTTAGAACAAACAGAGTGTGAGATTACTGAAGAAACTTTGATAATGACATATAACCAGTCCTGCAGTAGACTTTAGAAGTTCTCACCTTCTTTATTCTCAGAAATGTCTTGTTGGTCCCCTACTTCGATATCCATGTGCATCAACTCCTCACCCTCGACTTTCTGGTCATCACTGCCATCAGCCTGGCTGTCGTCCTCTTCGCTCAGACACAAGAATCCCTCTTTAACCTCTGGATCACAGTCTAATCCAGAAGGGGATGCGGAAAGAGAAGATGTGGAACTTTTATTGCTTTTCTCCTTTTTCTCTTCGGAACTGTCCCCTAAGAATGAGGAGGCCAGCAGAGCATCCTCCATATCCACAGCAAAAGTCTTCTCACCAGATCCGTCTCGAGGCGCTCCTTTAGCAGCACAGTCAGAAGCCTCAGCTTCACAAGTCTGGAACAAAAACATACAATTGCAAAATAATTCACATTAAGGGCCATTTCAACTTCTGTCTTACGCATAGAACAGACACGTACATCTTTCTTGTCCATTTCAACTTCAACACTCTTCTCACAATCTTTGCCGTCACTTTCCTCCAAGTTCTTGGTTAGGAGATCTTCGCTTTTATTTTCTAGGCCATAGTTTGACTGCGTGGTTGAGGTAGTCTGATTGAAATAGAAGAGAGAGAAAAAGTGAGATGTGGAAGAATTCCCTCAATTGCATACACACAAGTCAATGTTTGACTGTTTACCGTCTCCTTGTCATTTTCGCTGTGGGTACCATTGACCAGTGGTTTATCCGCTTGTGAAGATGAAGGCGGGTGAGCGGAGCTGGATGTGCCCAGGGTGCTGTGCAGAGCTTCCAGTTGTTGCCGATCGCTCGACTTCATAGTTTTCCGCGCGCGAAAAATCTTCTTCTGCGGCTCCTCTGGTACAGCTACCTCCATTTTCACCTAAACACATTCACGGAAACAACATTTAGAAAATTAGTCACGAAACAAACTCATTTAACAAGAAACTAGAGTGATCTTAACCTTCAGTCAGACGTCTCCTCTCAAGAGCAACCACTAGGTGGCACCCTCAGTCACTTAATTCATATTTCCAGCGTACCAAAAAAATCTGACATCAGTAACTGCCGTTAGCTGTACCCTGTGCTGATAAACTTCAGAAATTACTCAGCTATTACAAATTTAGGCTAAAGTTTAGACAGAATTAGTTTCGTCTTAAAAAAAGAAAAGTAACANAAAAATGTCAGAAGAAGCTGGTTACTGGCTTTCAGACAGAAATAGTTAAACTTAACTAAGCCTACAAGTTAAAACCTTTTGTTTGGCTTCTCAAGTGTGACGGCACGAGACTGTTGACTAGCAGCTAAGCTGAACTTTGACTTAGTAGCTATGCTAAACGTAGCTTGCTCTCAGGCATCGAACACGCACGCAGGAGACAAAACAGTGAGACGGAAAAAACAGGGGGAGGGGCTGTGGTGAGCAGAGGCGGAGCATGTTCTTTGTGAGGTGTTGTTGTAGTTACACAAGCCAAACTACAGATCACAACTATCTACAGCTAAAGTGTAACGTACACGAGTTGGTGTTTAAACCCGCAGCTTTATGGTTTGACTGAGATGATCCACTTCCTCATTCAGCAGTAACATGTTAAAAACTGATCCACAGTTCATCATCAAGTGACAAGACTGTGTGAAGCTCATTATTCATTGAAGATCAGATTCAGACAAGGCAATAGAAAAACTGTAAATAATAAGTCAAAAATATAGTGTTTAACTGGTATGTTGAATAAAGCGCAACCGACCCTCCCCCACCAGTGCAGGCGCGGAGAAGACAGGATGGAAAACTACTGCGATACAGACCGTACCATTCCACTACAGGAGGGGTGTGGTCTACATGTGGAACGCGCAGGAAATGTGAGTCCAACGCCACACGGATCGCTGCTCTAGTCAATTTTACAAGAGAAAACCAGAAGCTCATGGTAAATGTCCCAAACATCAGGGCAAACACTGCCAGCAATACATTAGTACTGTAAAGATGTTAATAGAGTAATTAGTGCCTCATTTTATCGTCTTTGATTAGTCTTCATTATTATCTTTAGTTTGCTTTTAAATTGTGCATTTATATCCATTTTAATGCGTGTACATTGTAACGTTTGTTAGACGACTAAAGGTCTACTACGGTCAACCTTGTGCGAAGACCACAATTTGTCGCAAAACCATCAGCTAGCGTGAATCCAGCATTAGCTTAAGAGCAAACAACACTCAGGAGAGAGACAGACGAGACCGAGGACATGGGAGGGGGAGGGGCCGTGGTGGGCAGAGGCGGAGCACGTTCTTTGTGAGGTGTTGCTGTAGCTACACAAACCAAACTACAAATAGCAACGATGAAAAAGCTACACGGTAACGCAACAGACGGTAAAAGTGTTAGAAAGCATCATTTGTAGCGTTCGACCCACAGTGAGACCATCAGATCTACTTTCTCAGTCTGAAAGACAATCCAGTTTTCCTTTTTACCATGTTAGAGTTGAATTATGTATGTAAAAGATTTTAAAGAAGCGTCTTTGTTGATCAGGTGACATTAAACGTACATGACGAATTTGATCCAAAAAGCATTTATATTTGAAGACATATTAAAAGTTTAAAACAATCCAATCGTCACTGCTTTGAATTTGAATCAGTACTTTACATAGTACTTTGCAGTAAACAAGCATTTAAACAACCAATTAAATGACAAATAACAATAATGAAATAACAGGAATGAACAACCCATATTAGGTTTTTATTCTTTTTTTTGTGAATAAAGCAACTCACCAGCTTCTACTAGCAACATTCTTAGATTGTTAGAGTCATGTGAAGAAAACCAACCACAACCAGCTGAAACCGGTCAGAACTGGTTTGAGCTTGCAAAACATTTTTGAGAATACAAACATTTCCCTCAGATCACAGTTAAGACACTGAAGGATTTCTAATTTTTTTTAAATGTTGTAAAAATGAGCATAAGAAGGGAATTTGGTCTACTGTTTAATACAAAAGCAGTACAACTCCTTCTAGAGCACAACAATTCTTCCAGAGCAAGAGCCTCAGAGTCCCTCCCTCACGCATTCAGCCATTTCAGAACAACTCCAATGCAGTAACACAAAATGGCCACACGCTAAGCTAGTGATGGGCCTGATACGCGGCAGCGGTGCTAGCCATGACAACCACAATGTACAACGTAGCAAATTCCCTTCGACCACTGAAAACAAACACTCACTATGGAAACCACTCATTCCAGAAACTTTTTCACCTCATACAGGTATCATACACAGACCAGATCTAATGAAGGCTGAACCTAATCAGAATCAGCTCTATAATTCAAATTTTCTTTTTCAAATTCGTTTTGAAAAAGAAAAAAAAAAAACCACACCGTCCTTGTAGGCAGAAACTCACTTTGCCTAAAAAGCAACATTTGTGACAAAATCTAAACTTGACTAAACTAAAAAACTAAACTAAATGTCGTACAAGTCGCAGCTTTTGCAACTGAACCGAAAAGCGTTTTCATAAGTGTAAATTCAACCATCAAAAAAATGCTTTCAATGATCCTTCAAAGCAAAGTCACATGATTCAATGAGAGAGAATTGCCACCTTACACTGCTGTCTGAAAAGTGGAGGCCAACGTCTGTTCGGAGGAGACCTTTATAAGCGCGCCTAGCCTCAGCGCAATCACGAACACTGAAATGGAACGACTGTGGGGGAGGGGCGGAGCAAGGGCTGTACCAAACTATTTACAGGGGGGTGCTCTTGCATATATTTGTGCAAGAACAAAATAAAACAAAACTGTTCGTGTGAGTGTGTGTGCGTGTGTGTGTGTGCGTGTGTATATTACATACACACCAGTATTAATCCCAATCTTAAGTCCTTCCTATATCTACTTGACTATTATGTAAAACAGAATCAACATTCTGACTTTTGTCAACCTAGTATGTCTTTTACACTGGGTCACCGTGTTCAAGTTAAGTGAAATCAGTTCATGCAGCACAGTCACACTGCAGTGACTCCACCCTCTCGCTATCCGTTTACACAGCGGAGAGCGGAAATCCACTGGAGCAAACCATTACACCTAACGGACACTGTAGGCGGATGAGAGAATGCGGTCCTGACAACCACTCAGTGTAGGTCATTTGTTCCCCGGACTCTGGGAATTGGATAAACTGGGGCAGTTTAGTGAATATAAGTGTGGATTGAAGAGTTCAGATGATTGAGGACTGTCCCAGTCCCTGAGTACTGAGTGGGTGCGAGTTTGTCCAGGCGTCGTACCACTTCGCGACACACGCAGAGCTAACATGTAGATGTTTTCAATGGATCCTAGTAACTTCGCCAACACACGACCCTCACGCTTAACGTAACCTAGCTACAAATGAAAAGCAAGACAAGAGTTTTCACTGCACACTTTCAATTTTTGTAAAAACCACAAGTTAGAAAACTGTCAGAAATGAAGACGGGACTCTTAAAGAAGACGGGACTTTTAAGCTTTTAGCTGAAAAGCTAAAAGGATTCGTTAGGCCTTGCCTTACATGCACAACCTTGCCTTACATTGCAACTTGGGATAGGAATCCTGAATTAAGCCTGTATCGCTCAAACAATTGTGGCAAGTCATGCGCAGCTCTCCGTTTTGGATCAGACGTTGTTAAGATTAGTCGTTCAGACTACAGATTCTTCAAAACTGCAAAACAACATCTTGAAAAATTTGAGAACAGTTTTTTTTCTAAACACAGAGATTACGCCAAGAGTAAAGTAAAGTAAAGTGAGTGAGAGTGTTAATATGGCCACTAGGGACCGTATCGAAATTGTGCTCTGCTTTTAGCCCATCCAAGTGAAGTTAACATACACACAGTGAAGTGAACACACACAAACCCGGAGCAGTGGACAGCCTAAGCCGTGGCGTCTGGGGGCATGTGGGGTCCAGTGTCTTGCCCAAGGACAGTCATCCGGGCAGAATCCGCCATAGGGGGTTTTGAACCTGCAACCTCTCGGACATGAGTCCAAGTCCACTGGACTCCCACCAAGAAATAAGCTCTCGGACGCCATTAAAACACACATTAGCTTTCATTTTAGAACAATATCACAAGCTCACAAACAAAATACAGGAATAAAAAAGCTCTATTCCTTTAATTCTTCTCACATGTTAATGCTTTAGTATTGGTGTTATGTTGCTTTCAGGTTCTAATCTGGATCCGACTTTGTGCTACTGATTACTGATTAGATTACAGCCGAGCTGCAAATCATTTTTGTTTGTCCAGGAGCTGACAGGAGCTACAAACAGTTTGCGTTATTCTAGCGGTCACTAGACAAAAATGCATGTGTTCACCTAGTTTCACAGATCGAATCTGAAGCGGATTTATCTGATTTCTCTTTAGAGAAAAAATAAAAAAAGTTACATTGAAATCAATGAATGGCACAAGCATGTGTGTGTGTGTGTGTGTGTGTGTGTGTAACGATTTACCTGGCCTAGAGAAATAACCCCTTTTAAAAAATAGTTACAAGAAAAATCCAACAAGTGTTTCAACTACAAACTGAATAACTCACGCCACCATATTAATTCTTGAACAACACTAAGCGACATTTACACGCCGTAGAATTCA
Organism: Paedocypris carbunculus; assembly: GCA_028128575.1. Lineage (NCBI taxonomy): Eukaryota > Metazoa > Chordata > Actinopteri > Cypriniformes > Paedocypris > Paedocypris carbunculus. The sequence goes on from SOMO01000403.1 coordinate 94,386, forward strand.
GAGAAAAAATTTCCCCATGAGGGACTAATAAAGGTTCAATTATTATTATTAAAACATTTACTCCACTGCTTCATGTTTAGGCGCTGTGGCGGCGCGGTAGCACTACACGGCCACTCTGCTCGCCACTAGAAAACCCATTCGTGTGAATTGGCAAAAGATCTAGAAGCTTCTCAAGTAGATCTGCAGCTTTTAAGGCACACAAACCTTACGCTGTGGGTCCCAGGAGCCGATGGCGATCCGTGTACAATTCGTATTACATCTAGCTATGTCTTGACCATATTTAAATGTTTGTCCACAATTTAATACATGCTAAGGTTAGCCATTAACCATTAAGCCATTAGCTCCCATTAACAATATTCACATTCCAATTCTATTCCAAAGCATTTTCCATCTTTGTAGAAACAATACTTCTATCCAAACACACGACACCTAAACCTCCGTCTACATAAAGATTTAAAAATAAATGGCTAGATCTGATATTGACGTAATAGTGGTTGCTAACGCTATATGAAAATATTAAGATAATGCCTCATTTGTATTTGACCTGCATTTCTAGCTACATAATAACAAGAGGAACAGTTCTGTACATCAGAACCCTTACAGAGACAGAGGTGACCACACTGCAATCTTCTGCTAAGAACATGACTAGCCCCTTCGGATTCATCCTCCTTGCTTAATAGTGGGACGCTGCGGGAACGTACCTTGTGATTAAAGGCTCCTTCAATTTTCTATTCTTTTTTACTACCATAAAAAATGCGTAAACATTTGAGTATAAGCCAACTGAGTATAAGCGTTAAACTTTGCATTTTTATACAACTATTATTATATATATGCGGAAGATGGGGAAATGCTTTGGAAGAACTGATATAGAGACTTTATGCCCCAACATTCCCAGCTAGCAGAGCGTTGTTCAGTAGCTCGGTCTCCCTGCAGTGGAGCTCCACGTTGCTACAGCAGAGCACACAATGGAAAATTACAGAGCAGTACGGAACGTTCCATTGAAGGAGGGGAGTCAAATTTGATTAAAATTGGAAATTGTGAATGCTAAAAAGCAATTTGTTTGACAAAGGTGGCTTTGTGCCAAACCGTGAGTCTGATCTTCTTGTCTTTACCGTTGCACCGATTTAACATTATAGTTACATAGAATCTTTCAAAAAATGTGAAATGAGTAGTTGAAATGCTATTTAGCTTAGCACAGATCACGGCAAGGCTTGAGCAGATCCGTACTGCAACACGACGCTTGAATGGTGGGGGAGGGGAACAGCTTGGACTGGAAACAGCAACATAGCGCTAAACAATTTTACTTGTGCTACTTCATCAATGGTGAAAACCAAAAGCAACCGTCCAGAGTGGCCAAAATCTGCGAAAAGTTTAGTTCAGAGGAACTAAAACATGTGACGGATGACGCCCCTCCCCCACCCCCGCAGAAAAATTGCCACGTTGCCGTCAGTGGCAAACTCAAAATATGCATTCCGAACCACGCTGGTAATGTGAAGTAAATCTTGCAAATATTTGACAAACAAACACAAAAGCCATGCGCTAGCCTCTCATGTGAATAAAAAAAATGTACACGGCACAGCAATGAGCCACTCCAAGTCAAAATCCTCAAGCGGATTTTGAAAAACCTCATTGATCACAGCTCATCTTATAAAACTCAAAACTGAATTAAATCCTTTTAATATGAATTCAGCGTTCATATGAAAACTAGCAAAACCAAATAATAAATGCTATGATGAAAAAAATGCTAAGTTCATCCTTTTGTTCATTTGTTGCAATTGGATGCTCCTATTGCTTCTTAAATCAATATATAGACAATTACGGTAAAACACTCGCCATGGGATCAGCAATAACAAGACAACATCAGCCACTGTTGTGGAAAAAAACAACAAGAGGACGCCATAGAATTGAAAGCATGACCATGGAGCAAACCATTCTGCAGAGAGCAGGGGAGCGCTGGTATGTGTAAACTACTTTACATCTGTGCTTTAAAAAATAATCCACATGACGGTTTCACACAAGTCAAAAAGGGAATTAACAAAAAACAAACCCAAAGCAATTTTTAAAAACACAACAACAGTTTGCATGACACAGCTCTGCTTGAAAGTCTGAACAATCAGCCACTCGCGCACAGGCACAAACCAGCTGGAACCGGCTGAGACTGGTTTGGCCAGGCTATTTCACGGCTCTATCTTGCGTATCGGTTTGACGCAAAGATTTCTAGTGGGGGCTTTATAATTTTACACCTTTTACAACAGCATAAAGTGCTTATTTTATGTAATCCGCTCAATTAAAAAGGTTTATAGTTAAATAAATTACAACACGTTAAAATTTTCAAAATTCAAAATTTCAAATTTTAAAATTCAAAAGACACATTTGTAATCTGTGAAACTGAGAAAAGGACTTCATCCCTTGCATTTTACAGTAAAGCACAACAGCGCTGCTACCAGAGGGAGAAACTGTAGGTTGGTACCATGCATGACTCCCTCCCCCGATCAGCCATTTTACACTTCCAACCTTCACTTAAACATCACAAAATGGCCATCAGCTCAAACGATAGTTGGACACAACAAATATAGTTTACAGCACTACATTACCAGGTTTGTGACGTCATCAGCTTAGCATGACGCTTTGCACAAAGGTCTTTTGATTCTAGTTTAATGGCACACATCTGCATGCTAATGCTAAGAAACCACAAGCATGTTAATGATTTTACTTTTTTTTTTTTTTACAAACCGCACATTTACAGAAACCTCTTAGCATCGAGTTTCATTGAACTTTAGAGAAACCAGAGAAAAAGAGAACTGTGATCTTACACGGCTCTCCTCAAATCAAGGCCACCTGCTAGTAGGAGGGACAATTAGCGAACCCGCCTTAGCCTTGAGGCTACCTGGCAAATGGGAAGCGGGCTGGACAGGAATGTACCATGGGTGTGCATTTTAGGGGTTTACTTAGAATTTACTTAGAATTCTTCATAAACAAAAGTTGGAAATAACCTGGTGTTCTCATTACATGAAGGCATCAAAGTCAAATCTGCAATCAAAGGTCAGGGAAACTTCAGAAATGTGTGCCACATGTTGTTTTATGCACTGATATATAGGCAAGATTAGCATCTGCATAATACAATAATCAAACTGTTCTTGTCTGAGGAACCAATTCAATGAAGCATGTTCTAATTTGCAAAAATGTTGGGTTTTAAAAGTAGTTTGGTGGTGTGATGCTTAAGGTCATAAAGTCTGTGGACTTGGCAAAACTAAAAGCTTGGTTGTGTAAAACAGTTTGATTGTGTTGGGCTTACGATTAAAAACACAACAGATGTATTGTTTCATTTAAAAAATTATCCAGGTTTCTAATTCCCTTCAGTTGTCTTCAGTGTCTATCAGGTATCGGCCACGATACCACATTTTCTTAAGCCCTCTTAAGAAGTCCGTCGATACCACGATACCAGAAGTTCAGAGTTCTGTAAAACGGCTGAGCGGCGTGTAAAGGGTTAATGATCATCATTCACAATGAGGGGGTCACAATGACGGGAATTGGTCGCTACAAAGCATCGGCTGGTTTGCAAACGACACATTACTGCAGCTCAGAGCGCCGTGAGACGAGGCGAAACACTCAAGTCAGCCGCAAGTATTTCTAAGTGAATGTAAAACTCATCGGGTATTGTGCTCATCGAAATTTTCGCTCAATATGTTGCATCGAAGGCTCAATATGTTGCATTTAACACAAGCAATTTAATCAAGGGCCAACTTGATTTAAAATCCCAACACGACAACGAGCACAAAGAGTTCGCTTCAAAACCAACACAACTCACACTGCCGCAAACTCTTGCAAAAGAAAAACGTGTTGTTAGTTTATTCAAATATTGTGCAGCTAAGATTT
>SOMO01000403.1:110044-123324 GCA_028128575.1 Paedocypris carbunculus
GTTTCCTCTGAGAGGCAGAAGAATGCGGTTAAAATATTGACTAAAGTACTTTAATAAAACTAGCGCGTCAATTCTCTCGACACAAGAAGAAGTTTCTTCGGAATCTGCGACACTTCTTGTCCAGCTTTTCAGGCTTTGATCACCGCCACATCACCCGAGACTTTTGAATGACAAACTGCCTTCTCTGTGAGACTCTATATAAATCACATAAACAACGCCACTCGCTCCTGTTTCCTGACTGACGGACAGGTGATGGATCATCTCCACAACGGAGGAAAACAAAGTGATGCGCCCCATTAGCTCATGTGCTGGCTTATTCAAATCGATAAGACTCTGGCAAAACGATGTCTTTGCTTCTTTCATTCTGTTTCTCTCTCTCTCTTTTCTCTCTACCTCTCTCTCTCTCTCTCTCTCATGCTACCCCTCTCTCTCTCTCTCTCTCTCTCTCTCAGCCAAGCGCAGGCAAATAAACAACGTCTGCCACATATTAATGGTTTGATGTTTCCAAATGCCACTCATTCTGCCCAAGCCCCTAAAACATCTCCAGACTGCAGATATTCAGCAAGAAGCTAAACCACAGGCATTCTCACCCAATCTCCTGCGTGGCTACGAGACAGAAGTCGCACGTTCTGATTCATTTTATTCGCTATATGGGGTCGTGGCCCATGGTGTTCAATTATAAACGAAAATCTGTGCGACACATGGAAGTAATATTCAATTGGGTTTCAGTAGACTAGCCCGAACAAAAGAAGAGCAACGAATGGAAGAACAAAAGCACAATGTAAAGCTCTTGATGAGGCAGAATAAGTCAGTTTGCCTTCCCAACAATTCCACATCCTGTCTGCTGCAGTTCCGAAGATGGCGTCCCTAATCCAGTGTGACGCGGGAAGACAAGGGGTAGAAGGCAAGGTCTGACCCGCGGGCCAGTCACACTGCCACTGCCTCGGTGGTGCAAACCCTTTCTGAAATCCGCCGCGGTGTCAAGCGTCATCAGCTTCAAACCCGCTACGCCGACGCTCGCCGTCTCCACCGCGCAACATTAGCTAACGCGACTCAAACCGCCCGGTTAAACGTCTACCTCTCTCAGATTCACTGTTATTAGCTCTGCGCTATTATTTATGCCGTCCTGGCAGAGCTTCGCCATGAATGTTTCAGCAATTGTCACTACTCAACTAGCGTTGCTTCACTAGAGCGACGTCACTCGATCGACAAAGCTTACGTAGCTTGACATTAGCCGAGTCATGTGAACAATTAATCAAATTTATAGATGACAAATCAAATCTCATTGGATAATCTGTCACTTTAAGGCAAGATTATTGAATGAGGACGTTGAATGGAGCGCCAAGGTGCAATTCTGCATGAATTTCCTCTGGTTCTCCGGTTTGTCCAGAAAAATGGAATCAGGAGATTTGGAAAATTGCTTCAAGGTGTGTGTGAGAGTGTGAATGTGTGTTAATCCCACACTTTAATCCCAGAGTGGCTGGGATGGGATCCAACTCCAACTCTTTCCAATCTCAGAATATGCATAGACAACAAAAATCCTGTGTGTCTGTTTGTGTGTTTTTTGTTTTGTAAGTTGTCTAATATATTCACTAGGTTGAATGTAAAACTCTTCTCCGATGCTTTTGTAACCTCTGTCAGAATATCGACTGGCTCCTGTGAGTCCTGAGGGATCTTTCTCTGACGAGTGGAGTCGTCTCTTTGACTAGACTGAGCTTCGCTTCCCTCTCCACTTTCAGTTTGCTTTACAATTCACTTTGTGTGTGTCTCTTTCCGCTCCAGTGTTTCTTTGGAGGCCTGTTTCAAATCCTATATAAAAATAGGGTTGAATGTTTATTGCTGTAGTTGGGAAGTTGGTTTGTGATATTGACGTTTGGTCAGAAAGACAAGAGAAAAGCTTTTAGATGGTTTGGCATCGTGCTTAATTTTTAAACGGAGTTGGTAAAACTCGACGAAGGGCGGGTGAAACGAAAAGTGAAAGGAAAGGATGGAGCACAAGGGCGAGGATCTTTTATCAAGCGCCAGCCCATCGGAGATTCCAACAAGTGCGGGCGAATAATGAATTAATTAAAAAAGAGAATAGATTGGGATTGGAGAGGCGCACCTTGCTCTCCGTGTCCAGGGGAAAAAAGCCAATCACTGCGCAGTGAGGTGTGAGTACCATCCATTATGTAGCGACTGACAAGTTAGCAGCAGTCAGACAAAGAGCTGCACTTAATAAATCAAATCTGACACCTCCTCCCCTCTCACCTCCTCTTCATCCTCCTCCTTCATCCTCTTCGTCATGCTTTACATACCTACTTGCTTCCATAAGAGCATTAGAATGTCCGGCCCTTTGCTTTACATGAAACTTAGATGTTTTCTAAAGTCCTTATTGGAACTAGAAAGCCTGCGTGAGCGCGGCTTCGATTGTAGGTAAAGCCGCTCAGATTTAGCGCTAATACCGCTAGCAATCTACAGGTCTAAGTCTTAATGAGAACAGATTTCCTTGATGCCGCCATTTTATTTAAAAGGTTGTTAAAACTACATCGTACGTAGTTCCATTTGTTCAGTATAGTACCAGTGGGAACGGAAAAATAATAAAGATAGAAAGAAAAAAATCCCCCATGTGCACAATTAGCATGGATTAAAGAGGCATGAATACACATAAGGAAAAACATAACCATGAATACATTTTAGAACGTTTAAGCTATAAACATGACACATTGTAAGGCTGTGCAGCAGTTTTTTAATTACTTCTTAGATACAGTACCGATAATGTCTAAATCCTAACTTTAAATACCAATATTTGTCGTATTTTTAGCTCACCTTCATAGTCCGATGAGGTGTGAATTACTAATTTTCTTTAAATGGAAGGCATTTTGTTCAAAAAAATTGGGTTAAAAAATATTATTGTGTAGCTTTAACCCACAACAAGCATGCGTGTTTTACCCATGCCATGCGCATTGCTCTGTATGCCAAAAGCGTCGCGGTTCGTTTTGCAAAGAATGTGCTAGATCAAAAAAGTGACAATTCTTCAATGACAGCTAAACAAATCTCCTTTAAAATGTGATCGGAAAGCTAATCCGCAGCTTCGTTTGATCCCCTGATTAAAAATGGATATCAAGGCGATAGTGCCAATAAGCAAACGTATCTTTGAACTTCTAAAGGTCGAGGAACGGCCAATTTTCTCATCTCCCATCACAAGCAACCCACAACCAGGAGACTCTATGAAACTGATTTGATTCCGTGCTCCCTATTTCTGGGAGATGATAGAGGGCGACGGAAAGGACACACTTATGCTCCGAGTACACACACGCTTCAACACGGCGGAATCCTGTTTCTCTGTCTCGCTGCTCCAAATTCACACGAGATGCTCTCCTTCCACTCACAAAGAACGTCCTATGGCATTCACACCTTGTGCCATCAACTGGGCAAACTCCTAATGCCACACCTTCTGCCAGTGCCCACTATACCACCGACTCATTTGGGCAGCTACACCTTTAAAAAATACAAGCGAATGCATAAACCGATGATCCTCTAATGCCGTTACTTCCAGAGGTTTGCCTTTTCTCCAAGGATTTTATGCGAGTCAGGTAATTGGGTTGCTAGTCCCAGGGCTGGAGAAGCAGGGGGGCGATGTGAAGGTGCGGTAGCATGGTAATGGCACAGTGCCAGCAGGTAGGCCTTACCCAGAGCCGGCTTGATGAGGTCCCGTGAGCTCCACGCATCTGTTTGCCCAGATAAGCCAACCGGAGGCTCCGACTGAGGGACACTCCTCGGTTGCTCCCTTTTGAATTGGCGTAGGAAAAAAAAATAAAGTTCCCCTGGACTAATAGATGACAATCTAACCAGCGTTCTGCCCTAACCCGGCACAATCCCCAACCGCACTGCACCAGCCAGTCGGGTTTAAGCCCAGGGGAGAGAAATGAGACCGGGAACCTTAATCCCACGCTCTTTCCTCTTCACAGAGTTTCAGGGATTTCCTTCTTCTGTGCGGGTTCGGCCTGAGACCATGAAAATCGAAATCCAGGGGAAAAAGTAAAAATAACATCGCACATACCAGCCGATACAAATGCTAGTTTAAATCCCCTTAGAAAGCGCGAAAGTTACAAGATGTGGGATCGGCGCGTCTGCATCTCAAAGACATCTTTCATGTCGGCTTGTTTATGTGTGCGCCATATGTTAAACGAACGACGGAGAGGCCTGGGACCCGACTCTTTGATGTAAGCGTATAACACACACCTCACGGTGCTCGTTTCTTTTCCAGGTACTTTACATTTTTTGCCGATTTTCCTTATTTAAGCAATTCTCTCATGTGGTATCTCAATCTGTGAGATTGCACAGCAGTTCATAGCAGTTCACAGCTCCCTCGCGGGTCTTCCTGCGTGTGTACGCATGCAAATGTGTGTATTGGTGGAGATATATCTCAGGCTGTTAGAAAGACTGCTTTCGGTGAGATATAGGTAACGCGGGGAAATGTTCACAAGTTGCGTTTCTGTCACTAAATGGCCCTTCGGTGACTGAACAAATTTGTCTATTGCAGTGATTTCAGTCAAGATGAATGTCGATGAAGGTCATTGCCAAGGAAAACCATTTACAAAATTGCATCTTAAAGCGTATGTTAGATTCTGAAACGATCTTCAATTTACTGTCCAGACCTTGTCTGATTCTCCAACAATCTCTAAGAGTTTATAGTGCTAATTATTTAATACATATTAATCTTTATTTTCTTTCTTTCTTTCTCATCCCTTCCTTCTTTCTCTCCATCCGTTTTTCCTTCTCTCCTTCATCTCTCTCTGCGTCACTTGATTCCTTCTTTCATGCCAGTTTCCTCATGTCCTTCTTTCCTCTTTTCATCATTTCCTTCCTTCCTCCATTCCTGTCTTCACACCCACCTTCCATCTCTTCCTTCTTTCCTTTTATTTCTTCCTTGCTCACTTACATCCTACCCCCCCCCCCTTTTCTTTTCTTCCTTGATTCCTTCTTCCATGCCACTATTCTTTCTTTCCTACTTTTTGGCCTTACGTACATGTTTCTTTATTCCCATTTTTTTCTTCATCCTTTCTTGCTAACTTCCTACTCTACTGCTTCATTCCTCCCTCCCTTCCTCCCTCCCTCCATCCATCCCTGCATTCCCACTTTTGTCATTTCCTAATTTGTGTGTGCATTTAATGGTTTATTTGGCATTTAGGTGGTGTTTTGTTAAAAACAAGTGAAATTTGGTGCCTGACACTTTCAATCCGTCATTTGTCCTTTTTTGTGTTTTAAAATCATTCGCCAACAGTGTCTGCATTCATTCGGGCGAAGCAGTAACCACAGCACAAATGATTTAGTCGTGTGGGTTGATAGGGTTGTTGCAAGATAAAAAAAAAAAAGACCTTCACAATCAGACCAGATGCTACTTTGTTAATAATTCAGGCGGATTGAGACGTTCCCCATAAATGACAATGTGCTGCATTGGAGATATGACATGGAGAGAAAACAAAAGAAATGACTTGATTTTAAATTGCTCGCACACACACGCACCGGCAAACACACACACGGTGTCTACTCCAAGTCCTGGCAGTGCAAGTATGGATCCGTCCAGGCGCTTGTGGTTGAAAGTGGTCGAAGAGAGACGTTCATTACACCCAAGGTCAACCATTACAAGAGTAGCACATCGTCCTTTTGTAATCTACAACAAATTAGCTTTCTAGCGCTGACACAACAGTAGACAACAAACTAAACAAAGCTTTGTCCTCATTGTGTTGGCTACTATAGGTTATGCACTAATTAAATACGGGATGGAAGACGTCCTCTAGCTGAACTCACTGCATTTTGAATGTTGTTTAGCTGTTTTCACTTTGCATCATAGCCGTGAACTATGTCTCCGACTGAACTAAAAGCCAATATCTCGACTGGGAGCGTGTAATCCTCATTGACCTTTGCAATTTCAGGGTTGACTTTGAATCAATGCACCGAGAGAACACTTGTATTTATATTTTGGTAAATCAGAACACGAATGCCTCAGTATAGCAGCCCACCCTCCACGTTTCCTATTTTGGACCCAAAAATCAGTCACAAAAATGTCACTGCTTGTGAAAGACAGCAGCGGTGGATCCTCTAACCTGCTTTAATCAACCTGTCAGACCGCATCACCCTAAAAAACACAAACCGTCTGCTGCAGGTAAACTATCAGCGAGACGGTGAAGGTGGACCGAGTCTCCTTGAGAATACAGGCAGATTCATCACTCTGACGGAACGGAGGAGAGCGCAGACTTGAGGAAAAAGTGGCTAACTATAGACACAGAAATAGGAATTTGCAAGTTTTACTTATCCCCACCCAGGTTTTAATTTATTTTAGACAAAAAAAATTACAGATTTTATTAATTGGAACACTGGTTCCAAAAAAAACTTGTTAATTGGAACACTGGTTCCAAAAGATTTCGTTAATTGGAAAGTTGGTTCCAATATCTTTATTTAATTAGGATACTGGTTAATTGGGACAAATCCTAAAGTCCGACAACAATTCCTTTGGCATAAACATACTTGTTGTTTGCCTTTCTGGGAAAGACGTCTAACTAATGGGGACACATAATTCATGCATCACACAATCATAATTATGTTAATAAATGTTTACTGCCCATGACTCATATAAATTATATAGGTACTTGAAAAATGATAAAGATCTCAAAAGAACTCAAAAGATACCAATTGTGATCATATAGAATACATATATTTCAAATATCATTTAACTTAATACTTATAAATAATTATTATAAACATTTTAAAACAAACATTTAAAAACGTATTAAATAAAATAAATACATTATAAACAATCATTACACTTAGCATTAAGGCTTTGCTGTATTTAGTTTTTCCTTCTAAAACAAGCAAAAAAGTTTGAGTTTAAGTTTGAGTTTATAACTTTAACTCAAGCTATAACTACTCTCAGTGGAGTTATAAGGATGAAAACATCTAAAAAAGATAGAAAAACCAATAGTGTGCTGGAGAAACGCGCGAGGGCGGTTTACGCTGAATCTCTGTGCTCGACTTCACACCGCCGTTATCAATGTATTGACGACTTCTTTGGCTTCATCTTTCCTAAAGCAGACTGCCGTGTCATCACAATCAATAATGGACAAATGCCCTATCATGTATACATCATTTACCAACACAAATATTGAAAATCTTGCAAACCAGATGCCAAGAGACCCATAATGCTGCAACAAGTGGTGATGCACCTTCAGAGCTGAATTTAATGAAGTTGCAGAATGATTAATTCCAGCCATGTGTGAAAGAGGGATGATTTAAAAATGCAAATATCAGTAAACATCTGCCATCCTGCCGCCTTGACTTTAAATTCATGAGTAACAACATGGTGATGAACCCACATCTCATGTTCGAGACCCAGTCGGGGTCTTCTTACCTCCGGGTTTCCAGTTTCACCTATTAGTTCAAATAATCTGAAGGAAAAATGTGAGTCGGGGAAATCGTCCATATGTTGCATACTGTACGTGTTGCTTCACATCTTCACTACTCCTGATTTGGAAGCTACCAACTCTTTAGTTTGGTTCTATTTTGGTGTATTATTTCATCCCAGCCATAGAGAGCAAAGTAACCGTGTGAAAAAGGAATGAGAGGTCGGTGTAGTTTTGTCGAGTGTGTGTTTGTGTATTTGTCGGTCTGTGTGAAGCTTGTACAGTAATCTAGACGGCTGCTCTTTCCATTCCTGCTCTGTGATCCAGAAAAAATAAGAATAGAAACCGAAGATGGCTTGGCTTTTACAGAGCCCTTTGCCATAACATGCATCTGAATGAGTCACACACACACACACACACACACACACACACTCATTTCCCTCATGAAAGTGCTGTGTAGCAATTAGGGCGAGATCTGTCGCTCAGTACATTCAAATGGCTCAGAGTTGAGCGTCACGGTCTTGCTTAAAAAGCTTTCGGCTCAGGAGGGAGAAAGTCTTCTGTCATCTAAGGTCACTTCTTTCCTTCTTTATACACATCCTCAAGATGTCTTCTGTACTTGCCCCTCACCTGTTGCTTAAGTTCATCAAATGCTTGACATTAACAAACAATTTCATCTCGCAAACACTCAACCTCTTGACCGCTTTTTCAAGTTAATGAATTAGTATGAATATGTTGCATTAAAGAGAGAGAAATCGTGTTTTGTTAAAAAGGACTAACAGAAGGTGCAGATTGGGTTCAGTGGTTTGCTAGAGAGCGTATCTACCAAACCGGGATTAGAACAAGCCCTTTGGTTGCAACTCTCAATGACTAGTCAACTGCCCCTTGCCCTAGGAAAACGTTGGCTATGCAACTTTTATTAGCAGAACATTTGACAAACATCTGTACTAACCTTTGGGAGAACTTTAAGAAAGAGCTGAGCACTTCAGAAAAGAGTCAGGACTCTGGGACTTTCATTCCAGGACAAGCTTGGGAAGACCAAGACGCCTTTCACAGGAAATTTCAGGGCAGACAGAAAAAGGATTGAGCTATAAATGTGTGCAAGGTCTCGTGACGGACAAAGCTGGCACATCTCACCATGCCAGTTCAGCAATTCAGGTCAAAGTCCAGCAGGAGAGGTATTTAAGAGAACAGCCAGATTGGTTCGGGGAAATGCCTACTTTATGATTCCTAGATTTTGAACTTAATTTTAAGTATTTTAATGTTATTTTTGTGTAAACAACGTTTGTAGATACATATCTGAAATGCAATGTGTTTCAGAGTCAATCCTGCTAGTGGGACGCAAAGGCACTGTGGTTGGAGGCATCAGCAGAAGAAAACCACTATAGAATATTATGGAAAAAGAATATGTTATTTGGTCTGTGATTTCTATATACAGGTTGGGGTGGAGGTGCCAAATTTTCTTTGCTTAAAGAAGGGCGTGAAGAAAAAAAACCACAGTGTTTACTCCAAGTGGTCCCAAAAAGTGCTCTCAGGAACTTTATGGCCACATAAACGAGAGCGGTTCTCTCTTAGACTCTGAGTACATCAGTAGAGGGATGCTGAGTTTGAAATTGCAGGCATAGAATTCCGAAACAGACCAAAGATTTATGTGTGCAGTAAAAGAACATGAAGTCAGTGGATGTTAGAAAAGTGGACGCAGAGGTTGATGATTTGTGCGCTTTGAGACAGTTGTAACTGTGAAAAGCGCCCTACAAATGCATTGAACTTGAACTTGATTCTCTGCACTGACCCTCGAAAAAGGAACACCGGAAACGATAAAGAAGGCGATCAGAAAGACGACAACAGTCTACTATTAGGGGGCTAAACTGCAGCGTTTTTGCTTTTTACCGTGGACGTTTTCTGCTGATGAATTAGTTCTGGGCTGATTCTGCCAACCTCCATACTCTTTTTTCATCTCTTTCTTTTGTTCTGTTTAAATTTCAATTACAAACACTCTCATGGTCTCCCACAGCACTCGTCAACCAAGCAGACAGTCTCTCTTGTTTCCTTTCCTCTGCTTTTACTGGCCTAAGAGCCGGGCTGTAGAGGAAGCGCACACATGGGGGGAATCAACCTCGGCTTTTAGCTGACATGCACCAAGCTCTTATAGTCCGAGTCCGGATCTGTTCCCCGAAGCATCGGTGACAGCTTCGCCTTGTGTTTCTGTGCATTTAAAAAGACAGGTGGCCAATTCTGTCCACAGCAGGAACGTTCGTCTGAATTCAGCCTGAATTATTGAACAGTTTTTTGTATTTTTTTCTTTTTAAAGTATAGCATGACGTCACCCGCAATTATGGCAATTTTTTCTCTCAATTAAAAGAGAAATATAAGCAGCGAGCATTGCTCATCATTTACCCGCACAACACATACGACGTGGAAGACTAAACACCCGCTGTTGACAGCTTCTCACCGTGAACTATTCTCTAAGACAGCAAGCCGTCTGTCAGGCCGGTGAAGTCAGGGTTAAAGAATCGAATAACCCCAGAAAGATGGATAGATGAAAAAGAGATTTCACTGAGCGGTTGGGAAACAAGAAAAGGAAGAGAGCTGACACTCAGCAGAAATGACAAACCCACAGAAGCGCAAATGGTGTCGGTCAGTTACCGCTCCTCTGAGGCTCAATATTGTTTCATTCCACTGCGTTTTACTCTACTTTACCGTTTTTTGAACTATCCGCCAACTCATCTTGCTTTGCTTGCACTTTTTTATTATTTTGTCTTAGCATTATTCTCTAAACAGGAGCTGTAAAATACAACTAGCCTTGCTGACTTTGGGAACATTTGCTACATCAGGGACACTAACGGAGAGGAATATGAAGGTTGTATTCTATCAGATCATAACTGAAACCAAAAGATTCAATAATTTAAACACTTTGACTGTGTTAAAACAGAACTGGCTAATTCACCATGATCTATTTATGGTATATATAAATAAATAAATAAATGAAATAAAAAAAAAAAAAAATATGATAAAAAATGTGTTTACGTTAATGTAATCTTGTGTCACAAAAAATGTCTAAATATAATGTCTAAAACCCTTTCTGCATTTTTTGCGTTAGAAATGTTTTGTCACTTAATTTCACAATTAAGTTGAACAATAGGAGGTGTAAAGACTTGCCCTTGCAATAAATACAGTGCAGATCAACTCGTTCAGTCCAATGTCACTAAAATATTGGAGTAATAGTAAAACACACTCATGCATTAAATTATCTATTAATGTGCGCGCATCTGTCTCAAACGTTGGAGACTTTATTTACACAAGGCCCCAGCACATCTCGGTAGTATTTCCTGGTAGTGAGTGCGCCTTTATTTCCTTTTTCTCCGAGCATTTCTGTGCATTTTTTATTTTCAGGTTTGGTGCACTTTTCAAAGCCTGCTCTTCTTTCTTTGAACGCTGAAACAGTGGGCAGGGTTTCCAGTCTCTATTGAGACAGAACGGCGGAAAGGAAAAAAAAAAAAAAAACCTGCTTTCAGGGCGGCGAGCGGATTCTTACTTTATTAAAGCTGCCATTCAGAAAAAAATTACCGGAATTAAAAAAATAAATAAAGTAAAAAAATTCTGAAAAAAAGATATAAAATAAATACTGAAATTGATCTTATTGGGTTTTTATCAGCCCACAAATTGCCACCACACTCAGAGTGGGGCAAATGTGCTTCATTATATTCATATTAGCAGCAATATGCAAATAGCTTGAGCAGAAAAAGCCAAAAATAAATACCAAATAAACAGCAGGACAAAGTTCACATGCAAAGAAATCCATCCCAAACACTAGCCTGCGCTCTCGTGTCCATATTCCGCCGCAACAAAACGGCAGCATGACGGCAATTATTTTTTTTTTTCCAATGGTGTACCATGTGTTTATCAGAATGTTAATGTTTGCATAATAACAGGCTCCGCCACACGGCTGAGAATGTCAAGCCTGTCCGGCTGTCAATCACGCCTCAAAATAGCAGGGCAAATAAGCATGCACTGCTGTCACTGCCACTGACGGACAGAATCCGCAACAGCCTTTAAGCTGACAAATATCAGGCTTGTGCGCGAGTGGAATTATTCTATCAGGAAAAAGAAAGGCACAAAAAAAGAAGATACGGTATTCATGGTTTCTGAGAAAGAGACCATTGAACTTTTCAAGTCATTTAGAATGGGTGTTAAAAGGCCGTGAGAGAAAAGAAAGTGAAATGAGAAAGGAAAAGAGAGAGAGAATGAATAGAGGATGGAAAAATAGATACTGTATTTGGATAGATGGATGGATGGATGGATGTATGGATGGATTGATTGGTGATCAGACAGACAGATTGAAAGCCAAACAAGGAATGTGAGAGTGAATTATTCTATCAGGAAAATATAAAACGAGTGGAATTATTCTATCAGGAAAAAGGCACACAAAAAGAAGAAACGGTGGTCGTGGTTTCTGAGAAAGAGACCTTTTCAAGTCATTTAGAGTGAGGGTTAAAGGTTATGAGAGAAAAGAAAGTGAAATGAGAAAGGAAGAGGGTGGTGGAGAGAAGAAAAAAAGAGAGAGAGAGGGAGATGGATGGATGGACAGACAGATTGAGAGGCAAAAAGAGAATGAGAAAGTGAATGGAAAAAAAAACAGAGAAAGAAAAACAAACAGGTCAAGAGAGAAAGACAGATCGAGCGAGAGAGAGAAAAAGAAATAAAGATTGAGCGAGAGAGAAAGACATTGAGCAGAAGTGAGAGAGAGATTGAGCAAAAAAAAATTGAGAGAGAGAGAGAGAAAGAGAGAGAGAGAGAGAGAGAGAGAGAGAGAGAGAGAGAGAGAGAGAGAGAGAGATTTCACAATGTCTGAAAATATTTATGCGTAACACCAAGCTCGGAGCATTTTTATTCTGTACAGCTCTGGTCAGACTTCATGTGAGGTAACTGTCAAACCAAACTTTCTGGGCGAAGACACGTTTCGAGAATATTCTCTTAAAACGTCTTGCTAAATAGTCGATGTAGCTGGATGAGTGAACGCGGAGGTTGCGTCACCAAAAACCCAAAATGCCTGACGCCACAATGTGTAAAACCCTGATCAAACGGCTTGCCGCTGCTCAGATGAGTTTGGCTAGTCAGTATCGCTAGCTTAAACAGTTAGCAAGCATGTGAACATAACAATCTAGCTATTATCTAAGCTAATTCGCAAAAACTCGTTATGCTGTCGGTAGATCTGCATTGACTCTGTTCCTGAGAAAGCATTGTTGATTTATAAAGTGTTAGCATTAGCACGTTAGCATAGCATGTTTTTTTTTTTAAATGCTCCTTGATTAACACCATTTCAAACGCAATTGTCATGCTTTCGTGTTTTCCCAAACACTGAGTTCAGAATCCACTTTTCCCCCCTCATAATTCCGGGCTATTTCATGTAGTTTGGGAGCGCGCAGGGGAAGCTAATTCCCAAGCAACAAATCCTTAGCATAGCGTCATTACAGCAGCGCCTTTCCGGAGAGGATGAGGATGAAATTCCTTTTTCAGAGGAGCTTGTCCACACCGAGTCTTATTCCTCCTCTCTCCTTTCTTTATTCGTTACAGCGTTTTTCTCCTCCTCCCTCAGGGTCGTTTCAAAGACTCCACTTATTGCAAAGTATATTGGCTTCGTGCCACACCGTGTTGTGTCTGAAGCCGGAGCGACGCTTTGAAGTTGGAAAAAGCGTGATGTGTTAAGAGCATGTACGGCCCGGCTACACCGGCTACTGAGAAGTGATAGACGCAGGTTCAGGTATCACAGGCATCACAGGCACCACTTAAATGCTGAAACCAGTCGGCTCTTTAAGATATACACGCAGAAACTGGAACTTGGGATTCAAGGGATATTTTCAAGACTATGGCAATACATACATTTCTAATTGTAAATGT
>SOMO01000404.1:0-11696 GCA_028128575.1 Paedocypris carbunculus
TTTTTCTTTGTATAATCAAAATGAAAAATCCTGACGAACAGCAGTTTTAAGAGATATCCAACCTTCAGAGGACGTTTGTGATAACAGGCTTATTGCTGTCTGAAAGAAAATCGCTTTACTCACACTAATGATTTATCTCTTTTTTTCTCTACATTTGGGACAACCTTTTCAGAGATAAAGCTGAATTCCCAACTCCTATCCTCATCCTTTTTCCATACAGCAAACTCTCTTGTGGTTCTCAACGTCTGGATCCATCAACACAAGCAGGAGATCGGGAACTCAACCTTAACAAAGCCGCCGAGCTCAGTGAGTCAGATCGGAGGAACTTTAGCCCAAAGACACTTATAATCAATTATGTCCTCAGATAGCTGTTGGGAAACAAAGAAAGACTGTCCGGCTTAAACACTGGCAGACTTCCTTTTGAAACCATCATCCATCTCCTGCTCACTTCGGTGGAGAGAACCACAATAGAGCTGAAGAGGGTCACTAAGCACCATTAGAAGCCACGGCGGAGAAGAAGAGTTCATCTGATGTCATCGGTATCGGTAAAAACAGCACAGATAGCAAATTCACTCCTGTTTGCACTCTCAGCTCAGTGTGAACCCCACACTAGATCAATAAACGGCTTGGACGCAGAAGAACCACCTGAAGAGCCCGTGATGTTTACCCTGAACTCGCTCGCACTGCTCTGTGAGCATGACCGCAGAGCTATTTCTGTTATAAAGCTACTCAACATCCAGAGTGGGCTTTTCACAGTCGGTGTATCAAAGCAAATCGCATTCATCGTTGAGAGGCTTTTCAGTTCAGTTGATCTCGATTGATCTTCAGCTCTGGTGCTTTATTCGTGAACCTCTGCTCTCATCACCTGCAAAAATCTGACTCTGCATCTGCAATGGTGAAGAAGTTGCTGGTGTCTCACGACGAGGCAGTTGTGTTCCAGCGGTGGGTCATCATAGTGGTCCAGCCATAGGTGGACCCACCATCATAGTGGTCCAGGTTCGGCTGGTTCTACAACTGAGCGTCCTTAAACAAGACAATGACACCTACATGACAGCTTAAGGCTGCCCACTGCTCCGGGTTTGTGTGTGTGTGATGTTTCAATGTGTGTGTATATCGTCACTGAATGGTTAAATGCCGAGCACAGTTTGATACTGCACCTAGTGGCCATAGTGACAAACTCACTCACTCTTTAGTTTCCCAACACCACTTCCAGCTGGTGGATTCACATGTTAGATAAATGACAATTTTTGAGTTGAGGATGACAAATTGAGAATGACGAGTTGACAGTTTATTTATTAGTCAAGGTTTCCCTTTTTTATCACAATATTGGGTCCAAACATCGATTTTTCACACACGTTTTATACATATAAACAACTAGGAACATTTCAAATTGTCCAGTTGTGAAGTCAATAATTGGCCATCAGATGCTGGTTTTATTAGTGTGACGTCTACAGTTGTTTCTGCAGAAACTAGTTTGGTAGTCTTGATTTGTCACGTTAATTCTTGTGAAAAAATGAAGGATGAAGAAAGCGTGACAAGTTTTGAATGTGCTCAGTCTTTTCTTTTGTACAATGCAGAAGATTTTTCTACAGTGATATCTGAAGGTCATCTCTGATTGAAATTAGCCTATAATTGAAACTTAAATCACCAAAGTCGCATGTAAATGTAGCAAATAAAGAGCAGCATGTGACACCTTCACAGGCCGGACATGGCCCGCGGGCCACAAGTTGGACATTGAGGCGACGTACGAAGAACCTTCCCAACCTTTCTTTGTCATCCCAAGCCCTTTAAAGTTTCAGTAAATGGAAGACAAATGTGTCTTTTGACATTCCCTGCTCGCGTTAATTTTTACGAGGTGCCTGGCAACACTTATCTTTTTCACCCTTCCATGAATTATTTTCCTTTGATTTTTTTCAGAAATGGGCGAATGAGTCGAATGAAACGCATCTTGAAAGGCAGTTCTGGTCCGTGCCATAAAAGCAACAAGAAATGTTTTTTTATTAATGTATATAGTCACTGTTAAAAGCGCACACAAACTCACACCGATACACACACACACAAAAACACATGAACACAGCAGCTCACACAGAGGCATAAACACACACAAATACACATATATTTATATCGTATATATATGCATTCATAGATGCACACACTTATGTACAAACATGTGTTTATGCACTAAATACAAAGGTACAAAAATACACACTTAAATATACATATATGTATGCATAATATTTGAATACAGCATTTATAAATAATAACCTAATCACATTAAGTAATTAATAAATATTATATAAACGACTTCATTTGCTAGAAATGTTCAGAACAATAAAACTGTTCACGTTGCAGATTTATTTATTTTTTTTTTTTTTTACAAATTCTAGAAGTAAATGCAACTTCAGAAATATGGACCGGCAGAAAAATGTGACGTCCAAGTGCATAAATTCTTCCTGCTGTTTATGTGCACGAGACGTCCTGACTGAGATCTTTCCCTATAAACCCCAGCTCAAGTAATTATAGCTTAGCCCGGGTTCAAAGCAAAGAGACTCCGAAAGCTTTCTCTGCTAAATGAGCCATGTTATAAATTTTCCAAAAGTGGGCATGTGGGTTAAATGACCAGCAAAATGGGTTTTACTTACCCAGACTCAGGGCTTCCACTCTCACACGAGGGCTTTGTTTTAACGCCAGACAATTACAGCGTGTGCGTGTGGAGGGCTTCTCTTAAGGGGACGTGACAGGTGGGCTTCACTAATAACGGCTCTGGGGAGGAGAGTGGAGAAAGATCAGACGGTCCGGGCTACCTGAAGACGCCCTTCTTCCTGCGCTCGGCCCCACGGGACCTTTCGGTGACACGGAATCCTGTGAAGAAGCTTCACATCTCGCCAGGATCATGAACCTCTGCAAGATTGACATTCAGACGCATGTAATGACGGACCACTCAACACAACCTAGCGTCTGCACTCACTGAACACACATGGCCAGACCTGGACACAGTCGTGCCCCGGGGGCAAGTGCGGCCCCTAGGATGACTTTAACTGGCCCGTTTTAAGCTACTTGGAAATTACATGTAAAAAATACAGAATTATTTGTATACATTGATTTTATATTTTCATTTTTTTTTCATTTGCGCACAGAATGGCGCAATACCTACACTAAGATTTTGCTGAAAGTTGAAAAAGGGACTTTTGCTGAATAAATATGCTGAATATTTCCTGAAGTCGAGTCGTGATTAGTTTGTGGACCTGATAAGGCAATTGAGAACCAAACTCGGTTCATCCTACTCAAACAAACACACATAAGAAAAGCTATTTTTTTTTAATAATTGGCAGGATTCGGATTGTAACTATCAATAACACATGTACGGAAAAATACATGCTTGTTACCAGCAAAGTGTGAATCCCAAGCATTCTATAGAGTGCCTAGAGATTTTACGAGTGAAAACATCCACAAACTTTGCCTAGGCATTGTAAAGAATGATGACCACGCCAATGTCCAGATCAGAAAGACCTTTGCTGAAGAATTGTGGAATAGCGAAAGCAGAAACCCTGAGCAGATTAGGACACAATTATAGAGAAACGAAATAATCAGAAGCGCTGCTACTTCTTTCTTGAGGCCTTGTCATAATCTTGGATGTCAAGTAACTCGTGGTTTCCTTCTCTTTCTTTAATGATGTTTGCTGAAAGCACCAGAAATTTCAGCTTCTTTCGCGATTTCATACATTTTGGAAGAACGAAGAATTTTTTTCTTTCTATAGCCATTTTCTTTCTCAAGTGGTCATTTTAGCTACAGAAGTTGACTTGAGCTGGCTCTGGGCTTCCCTTCATAAACGTTAAAATGAACGTTTTCTTTTTTCTTCGCAACTTGAAGCTTATCGGAAAAACAAAAAAATCGGAAGCTAGAATAATTCTTTCTCTAGGCCACATTGTAATCTCAGACGTTGACTGATTTCTACTTAGGCACTTTTAATTTCACTTTACATTCTGATAATTCTACTCTTAGACCTTGTATGGCTAGAAAATAAAGTCTGATTTATTTCATACTGTGTCTTTTCCGTTTCAGGCGTTCTACACAATGCCTGATTTCACATTTGGCAGGTGTCGTTGCATCAGTTGTCACCAAAGTTGCGTGTTATCTATTTTGCAGATTGATAGCATTAAAGCTGAAGTTTTGGTTTCAGAGTGATAAGATGCAAAGATGAAAACAAGCGCTTTTTATGCTGTTGTCAGGCTTTTTCTGGGGTCCAGGGCCCCTCGGTCTGATAAAATGCGAGCCAGACTCCTGAAACACTGGCTTCAACCAGACCCCTGAGGCTCCATAAAACGTCCCAAAGTGGAAACATGAAAGAAACCCCCGTGGAAATGAATCATAGCCTGGCTACCCCTCCTCGCCCGAGACCCCCGCCTCGTGTGCCCGAGACCACAAGAAAGAGGGAGTGGAGGTTATAAAACCCGAGCTGGATTCTTGTTTCCTTCAGTGATGCAAGCGGCACATGTTGGCACAGTGACACACATCCGTCTGTGATGTGCAGATGCCGTGACTTTAGGATTATTTAGATTGTCTTTTTTTCTCTAGCACACAAGGCGTAGATTTAATGAAACCCTAAATCTTCAGGAGAAAGCTCTTCAATATCCGTTTTAAAATTATTCTTTAGATCTGGTATGGCAGTAGAGATCTTTTTCAGCTTGGTCTGCTTGATTCAAAAGGTTTGGGTTCTGGTCTGTATGTTAAAAAGTTTGTGATTAAATAATGAAGGTCATTCCCAGGGGTCATTCAAGGTCACTAGGCGAATGCATTTGGAGAGAATTCGAAAACGTCAAATCTTGGTGACATGACGGACCACCTATCATGCTGAAATAAAGCAGAACTATATACAAAGCACACTGCCTGCTGTTTAGGCCCGGAGTGTGAATCACGCCAATTTAAAGTCAATTTGAGTTCCCGGTGCCACACACTAAGCAGAAAACATCAGGCCAGCTGTAACCACAACACTATCGGGGGCTTTTTGTGCCGTGTCAGCCTTCCAAAGATAAACTTTTCCATTGTACTAAATAACAAAACATTTTCGCCTTAACCTACGTAAACCGATCTGTTGTTTAAAAATGTTTTAAAGTCGGAGCCTGAGGTAAAAAAAAAAAGTAGGCTGGCTCCATCTAGTGGTCAATGTCTCATTGTGTTCTACAAACATGTGCATCAAAATACCGTAGCATTTTCCGTAAAATAAATTCCGCAGTACAATTTTTTAAATGGCGAGAATTTTTAAGAACAAAGCTTGGGTCTACTGATGAGACATGACATCTTCGTAAAATTCTCAATGACAAAAGTGACAAAACCTTTTGACAGTGACAAAAACGTTACGAACTATGTTTCACGCAAATAAGATGAATTAGACTTTTTATTAACATTTAGATGATTAAACAATAGGAAAAAAATCACTTTACGAAAACTGTAATTGTAGTCGCTCAAGCCAAGTAGGACGTCAATGTTGTGTCACTGTTCTAGAACTTTAACGCGCGCATGCGCAGTGACGCAATAAGCACAAGGTCACACGCACGAGCCTCCGCCGGCTGTCGTTCACCGGTTTATTCGCAGTACTTCGGGCACATTAAACACGTTTCTCGCTGTTACTCACATCAAGACGCATTAATAGTCACTTTACGACGACGGAATGGCACGAGGAAGCCGCAGCCGTTCTTCACCTTCACCGGCGAGGTATTTCAACCAAATAATACACGTTTTATAATAAAAGTTCTTGCGTCAGAGGTTAAACCTAAACTTGAATATTCAAAATATTTACAGTATATAGATTCAGTTTTTGTCACTTCATCGGTTTTTTGTGCATATTAGAGCTCATTGTGTATTTAGAGGAGTCGATAAAAGGTCAAACCACGTGTTCAATTTAAATCGCTAATTAGCATTAACTCTAGATCTGTGCGTAATACGGGATACTTCGGTGACGTCATATAGGTTTGGGATTTACTGTTTATATATTAGTTAAGTGCAGTTCAAATATGTTGCATGAGGACACACACACACACATACAGTACATAGATTTGCATTGCATTATGATGTAACGTATTTCTCCCACCTTTCCCCAGTGCCCCTGCCCCATCCTACGCCCCCGCTCCGGTCGCTCCTCCTCCTATGGCGGTGGCCCCGGCTGCGGTCCAGCCTAAACAGCCTGGCCTAATGGCTCAGATGGCCACCACGGCTGCCGGAGTGGCCGTGGGCTCGGCCGTGGGGCACGTGATGGGCAGCGCCATCACAGGGGCTTTCAGTGGAGGCAGCTCGGAGGCATCAAAGCCGGCGCCCACCTACCAGGTGAGAGCTTGAGCTCGGCATTATGGACTTGGAGGTGTAGTGATCTGGTCTTCTTGCTCTGCAGGAGCCGTCTCGACCTGCGCCCTCTCCGTCCGGCCCGTGTCTTTTCGAGGTGCGGCAGTTTTTGGACTGTGCCACGACCCAGGCGGATTTAAACTTGTGTGAAGGCTTCAATGAAGCTCTTAAACAGTGCAAACTGTCCCATGGTAAGCCTCTTATCAGCACAGAACAAGTGTGATTTCTCCACACGTGCAGATCTGGTATATTTAACCCAAACTAACAGTCATTATGTTAATCTAGTTTACTTAAAAATCGTGATTTTTAATTATTACGTTTTACACATACACACACACACACACACACACACACACACACACACACACACACAATTATGCATGTTATTAAGGTCCATAAAAGATTACGAATTAATATAATTACATCAAATATGTATTTTTGTGTAAAATGTACATTTTAAACACACTTTACTTTTTTAAATACACACTAAACGAGTGATTTGTGTATTTTTACACAGTATTTTTTTTTGTCTTTGTAGACTTTGTATTTTTTCATGCAAGTTACGTTTTATTTTGTTTCTATTTATTTTATACTGCTTTTTATACTGTATTTCTTGGCACATACTAGGATAGTAAAAAAATAGATTTTACTTATTTTACTTTCCTTATACTCTTATTTCTCAGAGCTTTTGCAAAAAGCAGTTCACCATGTCATGTGTATAGTTGTGTTGTTTTGTTCATACATATTATTAATTTATATTTTTATCAACACAGGTGTTTCATCTCTGGTCTAATGTAAAACCTGAAGTGGAGCTAATCTACACGCACAGGATCATCACGTCATTTCTTTGTATTTAAAGCTATAACTCAGACTACTTTCTGTTTCATGTTGTGTAAATGAGGATGTACAAATAAACAGCTGCTGTCCAATCGTCTCTTTCAGTGATGCTGCTGTGTCTGCTTAGTTCATTAGCAAAGCTGTCGGAATAACTAACTAGTGATAACTAGTAACATTCCACTTATCAGATCAGGCGTGATTGTGGCATTTGTCAAAGTCCGTGAGGAAACAAACAGACCAGATGATGCGATCATTACGTGCAGAGAAACTGTATGTTGTAACTTTTTGAAAACTCTTCCCACGACAAGATGTGACAAAATAACAAATCATCTGACAAAGTAACAAACATAAAGCAAATGTAATAGTCAAGGGGTTTAATGGGCGTTGCAAGGATTCTGACCAATCACCGAGCTCATTACAGAGGCGGCCCTCTATTTCGACCAATCAGAAGCCGCGATCTTTCACGAGGAAGAAGCGCTGTCGGTTTCTTCAGGTCACTTTGCGTCGGTGACTGACTGGAACGATGCCGTTTATCGACTTGGAAACCAATTTACCAGCGAGCAAGTTTTCCGAAGAGTTTCTGAAGCGATTATGTTCCGCAACAGCCGCAGCGCTAGGAAAACCGGAAGACGTGAGTGTTGCTTTTACCGTGAAATAAAAAATCTTTCGCGTGCGAAGTGCAGAATTAATTTGTGTTAATGATTTAATGTATGCACGGAGTGACGTAGCACTGGTATGTGTCTGCAGAGAATGAACCTGGTGGTGAAGTCTGACGTGCCGATGCTGATCGCCGGCTCGTGCTCGCCGTGTGTGATGCTGTCTGTGTCCGCCATCGGAGTGACGGACACCGCAGAGAAGAACAAGGAGCACAGCGCCAAAATCTTCCAATTTCTGAAAGGAGAGTTGGGACTTGGCGAGGATCGGTAAAGTTTTCATTGAAATAATTCCTTTTATTTATTTTAATTGATAAAGAATAATTCATTGCTCTGCACTTTTAAAGTCCTTCCCGATCAATAACAGCTTGCGAATGTTTCTTGATTAGGTTTAATAAAGAAGATATAATAGAGTGAGTTTGTAGGAATTTACAGTATTTGCTTTTATAAATAAAATGTACAGTACTGTATATACATAGTGACAGGTTGCTTCTTTGAGCATGCGCGGTGTTGCGCAATACAGGTTTTGTTGTTGTTTTGTATATATTTAGACAACCAACCCAAATTATTCAATGTTCTAAATATCTTGTTTTCTATCTTTTGTTGTAGAATTGTCATCAGATTTTATCCACTGGAGCCATGGCAAGTTGGCAAGAAAGGAACTGTTATGAGCTTTCTATGAGGAGCGTTTTGGGATCCAGTTTGAGATTCGATTAATTCACTTTTATTTCTTTTGAAAAATAACGTGTTGTATCAACTTTCGAGAAATTAATTTTAGATATAACAGTAATACATAAAACAGTATTATTTGTACTCAGATAATCAGTATGTTTGATTGTATTTTATTTANATGGCAAGTTGGCAAGAAAGGAACTGTTATGAGCTTTCTATGAGGAGCGTTTTGGGATCCAGTTTGAGATTCGATTAATTCACTTTTATTTCTTTTGAAAAATAACGTGTTGTATCAACTTTCGAGAAATTAATTTTAGATATAACAGTAATACATAAAACAGTATTATTTGTACTCAGATAATCAGTATGTTTGATTGTATTTTATTTATGGTGATATTACATTATATANTTTTTTTTTTTTTTACAAATTCTAGAAGTAAATGCAACTTCAGAAATATGGACCGGCAGAAAAATGTGACGTCCAAGTGCATAAATTCTTCCTGCTGTTTATGTGCACGAGACGTCCTGACTGAGATCTTTCCCTATAAACCCCAGCTCAAGTAATTATAGCTTAGCCCGGGTTCAAAGCAAAGAGACTCCGAAAGCTTTCTCTGCTAAATGAGCCATGTTATAAATTTTCCAAAAGTGGGCATGTGGGTTAAATGACCAGCAAAATGGGTTTTACTTACCCAGACTCAGGGCTTCCACTCTCACACGAGGGCTTTGTTTTAACGCCAGACAATTACAGCGTGTGCGTGTGGAGGGCTTCTCTTAAGGGGACGTGACAGGTGGGCTTCACTAATAACGGCTCTGGGGAGGAGAGTGGAGAAAGATCAGACGGTCCGGGCTACCTGAAGACGCCCTTCTTCCTGCGCTCGGCCCCACGGGACCTTTCGGTGACACGGAATCCTGTGAAGAAGCTTCACATCTCGCCAGGATCATGAACCTCTGCAAGATTGACATTCAGACGCATGTAATGACGGACCACTCAACACAACCTAGCGTCAGCACTCACTGAACACACATGGCCAGACCTGGACACAGTCGTGCCCGGGGGCAAGNTGGTGAAGCTCTAAATAGTAATTACGATGTTTTATTCGCATTTTAATTGTCTTCTCATATTCTACTGATTTGGATGATAATACCTTTTGGCTTCATTTTATGTTAAAAAATAAATGTTAAATCTGCCCGTAGGTGCCCAATATGGCGAAGAGTTTGGCAAAATAAGCATTTTAAGAAAACTACCAGCGATCAAGGATGGAGACTTTTGCCTGGCTGAAAGGTTTGTGGGAACATGCATCAAAAATAAGACAATATCGCATGATCATTTGTTATTCTTATTTAGTGTTTCCATTCTGGTGTATCTGACGGAGAAGTTCCAGACTCCGGACCACTGGTACCCAGCTGATCTGCAGAAGCGTGCCCGGGTCAATGAATATCTGTCATGGCAACACACTTCTATAAGACTGTATGGAGCCAAGGTGATATGGTTAATGGTGGGTGAAGTTCAGCAAATGCAAAGGTCAACACCTATTACTAGGTTCATAAAAGAGCACACTGACCATAATTTTGGAACCTCGTGGTTTATATGGATCTATTGTTTCACTTCACTGGGGAAAAGGGTGTGCAACAGACCACCAACTTCTCACTGAGCTTAATTTGTATACATGAATATGCATAAAAATGTCCATTTCCTGATGAGTGTCTTCATCTTTCAGCCTTAAACCAGAATTGTATTAAAATCTTAAAAGTGTTAAAATCTTTGACATAATCAGCATTATTATACAATAATTGCAAACTAATAACTGTTAGACAAAAATGTAGTTTAGATATTTTTTATATCAGAGCGTTTGATAACCGATATCAACACAAAATTTACAAAATAAGTGTAAAAGTAATTCAGAACAACTAGACAAACATGTCATTTTGGTTTCAGGTCATGATTCCAAAAGGTCTAAAAGCCGAGGTTCCTAAAGAAAAGGTGGACTCGATCCTGGAGTATTTTGAATGGTCCCTGAAACTTTTTGAGGAGAAGTTTCTGCAGGACAGGCCGTTCATCGCTGGTGATCAGATCTCATTGGCCGACCTGGTGGCTATTGTGGAGCTGATGCAGGTACGTACTTGACCCTTGTCCTCCCAAGAATCTCTGACTTCTTGCAGTGAACCGTGTTGGTTCTGAAGCTTCTTCAGCACCCTGGATTTACAGTTTTCTCCAGGGGTCAGTTTTAGGGCCTCTCCTCTTTTCCCTCTCTTACCCCTGGGCTATCGACAGTGGCATCAAATTTATATGCCACAGAGTAAAAGTGATGCATTTTGTATTAATTCACTATTTATTCACAACATGTGAATCAATACTTTGTATTAATTCACATGTCATGTCATGATGACATTAAAGATTGGAAGGCTCAAAGGCCTTAATAAAAATGTAATAAAAAGTAAGTGATGGTGTTTTTAAAGGTCTTCATAAACAAAGTGGAAGATACTCCTGACAGGAACACGTGTATCTCAGCCTTTAGGTGCCGGTCTGGATGTGTTCGAGAGCAGACCCAAGCTCCAGGCCTGGAAGGACAGGGTCCGGAAAGCCATCGGAGCGGAGCTGTTTGACGAGAGCCACCAGCGAATCCTGTCTCTCCGGGAGACGGTGGAAACCATGGATTTTACAGCCTTAGAGGCTATGAAGTCCAGACTCTTGAAGTATTTCTTATCCTAAAAAAGCAAGACGTGAAGGGATTGTGAATCTCTATTTCACGTATTTGGATCTCATTCACACGTGTTTCACGTGTGTAACCACTAATGAAATACACCATTGTGATCTGTACAACCTACAGCTTTTAGAGATTATTAGTTGATTCTAGTTTACGTTATATTTTTCATTGGATATATTTTTGGGTTTTGTATGTTCCCTCATAAATAAAACCAAACTGAATGTTTCAGCAGCGTTTCGTCTTAAATGTTGCGTTGCTGCGTTTTGAATCGAGGCGCCGAGGCCACAACAAGACAACATTGTTTCAGAAAATCACTGGACACTGAAGGGAAGGAGTGAAGAACAGTACTTCCTCCTCCTGCTCACGGAATGTAATCAGATATTACGCCGTTTCCTGCTCATGGTGGGAGTTCAGCGCTTGATTTGGTGATAAGGTTGGAACATTTCTATAATTTAGGAATTCCACTTGACAACAGCAATGACATTCTAAAGAA
>SOMO01000404.1:111406-125231 GCA_028128575.1 Paedocypris carbunculus
AAAAAAAAAAACAACGGTTGTTTTAAAACTGAAACAATGTCCAAAAAATGTCCTTAAAAGGTTAAATCAAGCGAATTGTAAGATTTCATTTAATACATGTGTAAGAATGTAATGTAAAAAAAGCCTTAGTGACTTTTGTTGCATTTCTCTCTATGGGTTTATTGTGTGTTGGGGACAGGCGTATTTTATTTACATTTTAATGAAGGTAGTAGCAACCTCAGCACTATTTNTGTTTTAAAACTGAAACAATGTCCAAAAAATGTCCTTAAAAGGTTAAATCAAGCGAATTGTAAGATTTCATTTAATACATGTGTAAGAATGTAATGTAAAAAAAGCCTTAGTGACTTTTGTTGCATTTCTCTCTATGGGTTTATTGTGTGTTGGGGACAGGCGTATTTTATTTACATTTTAATGAAGGTAGTAGCAACCTCAGCACTATTTCATATTAAGTTTATAAATATGCAGGTAGTTCTTCTCTTTTTTTTAAGTCTCACATTAACACAAGACAACAGTTTGTGATGCTATCCTATTCAGTAGTCTAATTTCTCTCTTTTTTCGTTACAATGNTCATTGGTGGAGTGGAGTATAAGTGGAGGTACCACTGTTTGAACTCAGAAATACAATTTTTAAAGTTAATTTGTGCCTTAAGCAGCTCAACTCAATCCCTTTGTAACGTGTCCAAGCTTGCAAACCACCTACACATACACTTTATTTAACATAACATGACATAACCTATTTCATAGCACAATATCACAAACAATAATGCTGCTTTCTTCAAATAAACTGTAAACGATCCTTTTAAAATGCAAACTTTAATTTCTAGAGTTGATGGACTCACATGGGACTCTTGCGTCCTCCGCCTCCACCGCTGCCACGGTAACGTCCGGCCCGGTCTCGACTGCGCGAGCGTCTGCGCTCCTTGCTACGCGAGCGTTTGCGATCATGGCTTCGAGTCTGGTGTCGCTCTCGGCTCTTTTTGCGGCCCTCGCTCCTGCTTCTTTGACGCCCAGGACTTGGAGTGCGGCTGTGTCTTTTCCTGTTGAATTAAAACAGTTATTGTCAACGAAGTGAGACAGACCTTGTAGACAATCAAGTGGGCACTTACTTTTTGCTGCGGTCATGACCGTTGGCGTTAGAGGACGTGCTTTCACCCTACACAGAATAAAAAAAGAAAGAAAATCATGAGGAAGGAGAAACACACTGTCATTGGAGAAGAAAGGGGGATGGGCTAAGAAAGAATGCTTTGATGTCTTTATAAAGTCCTAATAAACATTTATTTATATTAAATTTTAGGCAATTTCTTTCAAATCATTGCTTTGTATGCACTAAACATTGATATGATTCGCCCTGTAATGATCCAAGGTCTTGAAAAGCTCTGGATTTTTTTGGGGCCCACCAGGGCCGTGTTCTAGGTACCCTGCTATTTTTAAAACTAACACTTGTCGTCGCTGAGCTACAGGGCAGCTAAAGGGCATTCCAGAGGCGAGGTGGACAGTCCGTGAGATCTTCCCCAGCTAGCGTGGCCGGACTGTGAGAGCTCGATGCCATCTCGGTCTCACAGCTTGTCCTGAAGCAGACAGGGATTCACACGGCTTAGTCATCTTGCTTCGCAAAATACACCGAAACAAAGCCAATAAAAAAATATTACTTGATCTTTGACTCATTTTCTTTCCATCGTTGATACTGATCTGAACCAAAGACACAATTTCAATTACAAAAACTATATTTTAATATAAATATATATGTGTTAAAAAAATGAAATGAAAAAGGCAACCTGCTTAACTTATTTGTAAGATATATTCATAGTTTATTTCAAGGACATGCAAGGACTTTTAAGACCATCACGACAGACAGAGAGAGACAGTATTCAAACGAGTTTTTACGTGACTAGTTTCAGCCTTAAGTAAAACTACATGGTCCAGGATCCACGTGGTGGCCATGTCTTGATGTGAGCTGGCTTACCTTCTTACAGACCACCCTGGGGTCACAAATTCGTCTTATGGTGCAGGGGAAAATGACAAAAAAGCGAAACAAATGGCCTCTCGAGATCCAAATGCTCCAGCAGTTTGATTCAATGGGTGACGGGGGTAAAACCTGAATACTGTCTCTTCTCCAC
This sequence comes from Paedocypris carbunculus, assembly GCA_028128575.1. Lineage (NCBI taxonomy): Eukaryota > Metazoa > Chordata > Actinopteri > Cypriniformes > Paedocypris > Paedocypris carbunculus. The sequence goes on from SOMO01000404.1 coordinate 113,523, forward strand.
AATCATTTGCCTTGCTAGAGCCCAACCGGCCATTGGGTGGTCTGGGGTGGCGGTCTGTTTGTGTTTTACCCATGGGATCAATGTACATCAATATATTACGCAATTACTACCTTACTTTTTTTCACAGTTCACACTGGAATCAAAGATGTATTCAGGGAAGTAGAGGTGAGATATCATTAGGCAAGTCTATAAAAAGAGATAGACGGGCATTTATTTGTAATACAGGAGTTCACAAAACACTACACAACTCTCACACACACACACAGTAAAAAAAAGAAAACTTCATTCATGAACTCATCAAATGGAGGGTTTTGGAGAATCCGCATTACAAACACTTCTTATGTTCGCAAAAGAGCATTAAATGGTTGTTCACGTTCAGATGAACAATTGTCATCAGTTGCCCGATTTTTAAAGATAAAATATGTATTGTACTTATTTCTTACATTATCACAAACTTAGTACAGTGGTACCTCTCTTTACGAAAACAATCCATGCCGACAACAGTTTCATCAAATGGAAATTTCGTAAAAAGGGACACATTCATATGTCAATCTGATAATCCATTCCCGCTTAACATTCTTGTCGCTACTATCGTTTTGTACAGTGAAACAATTCCGTAAACAGAGACGATATTTTCTCGCCGATGTTCTCCCTTCGTTGAAAATTTGGTTTGTATGTGGAGGTAATATTGGGGTATGTATGCATGTGTGTGTATATATATATATATATATAGGAAAACGAATTAATGATAACAGATTGTTTTTTTCTGAGTCACATAATTTCGGTCGGAAAAAAAGAGCTGAAACCCAACTTCCGGTTACCACCCACCTTCTTATATGGAGCCTCAAGCATGGCTTCTACATCAAAGTCTTCCGCCATTCTTCCTCGCTCCGTCTGCAAAGACACAGAAGTGCGAGGTTTAGGGTCATATATGGTGCTTCCACTTTGAATAATGACATATAGATTAAATCACAATAAATCAAGTGATGAATATTAGCGAGCGACGACGATCTTTAAATAACACGCGAGAACACAACAGCATTACATAAGCAGCTTATATGCAATCCACCTTTAAATCCCAAACTAGGCTATGTTTTAGTCATTAAACATTTTAACTCGAGTTAGCGGTGAATTTATACTAGCAAAGCGTTGTTTGTTGTCTATACGTACCTTGTTTGTTTACGGCAACGAAAACGGCGCGACCTCTGCGACGAGCTCGTGAACTTTAAATGTCCACAAAGATGGGGAAATGGATCAGATGTACCTACAAAGTTGTTAATGGCAGTAATAATGTGTTTCTGACGTTGAATTACGTTGGAATGCAGCGCTGTTTAAACGATAATAACTCGGACTGGCTCCGTTTGCAGATCGCTTCCCTCAGCACAACTTCCTGCTTTCACCAAAATGGAGGCTGTTGGCAGGGGGCGGAGTTTCGTCGGCATTTCCTCCGCTGCCACTATGACGAAAGTAAAATAAAAGTCTTTCGAGAATTACGTTTCACACGTTCTATAATTTATAATTTGTATGCTCGGCTCGTACCCTAAAAAATGATAAATTCTAAAATCTAATTTCATGGTGCTCTACCTGTTGACAATTAGTTTCAGATTCTATTTTGTCACAACTGTCACTGTCAATATGCAAAAAACAAAAAAGCAAGCAAATAAAGTTAAAAACAAGTTAAACAACATGGCAACAAAGCATACAAACAAATCCTTTAAAATAACTGAACATTGAGTTTTCTTATATGCATGCAAATATCTGTATTTTTATTGGCCACTGTAGAAACAGTGCATAATATATCAGACATGTATACAATTTACACTCTTATCACACAAAACATTTTTAGTGCAATACACACAACTAGGTCCATAGTAAAATGAGATGGAAATTTAATCTAACAAAAATTATAAAATTAATGTGTAAATATAGTTCAACAGCCTCTTTAAGTGCTACAATATATTTAGATTTTGAAATATTTCATACAATATTTGCATCGCCATGGTGTCCGAATTAGATAGAATATCATATTTAATACAAAACAAATGACCAAAGCAACTTAGTTTAATGTCAAATTTCACACAAAATTAAAATCTTACAAATGGTCGACAAAACACACTAGTGCATTTACAGTAAATGATAAATTCAGAAAAATTACAGCACTGGACATGTGACTGCTATTGTGTATTTCCTGCACAACAGGAAGTGTTATTTTTTGTTCAACAAATACAAACAAAGAAATGTTGATGAACCTTTTAGGGATTGACCCTCTCTGCACAAAAAAAGATGCAAATTTGTTCGAATAATTATAAAATATGGCATCTGGAATTCTGGATGCTTTCAGTCCAATTATTCACAGATTTCCACACAGGCGAATATCAGTCCCACTTAATTAACAGTCTAGTAGTTAAATTCCATCGATTCGTTCAGTCACTGTCATTTTTGTTCGACTCTTTGAGCGCAAACGCCTGCTCGTCCCGCGGACTGTCAACGCAGTGATAATCCGTGGGAACGTGAAAGAAAAGCTCATCATCGAAGCAGCTTTCATCCGAGGGAGAAGCCAGGTATGGAAGTTTGAGGACCACGCCCGTCAGCAGACCCCCGATGACCGCCGCGGCTATAGTCCCGCCCAGCGCCGCCACCTGGAGGAGAGCCTGCTCCTGCGCGGTCCGACCCAAGCCCGGCTCCAGGTCCGGAATGGCTTCCCGCAGCTCCTCCAGCCGAGGGTCTCCCTCAGGGGGGGCGCGATGCGAGAAGGTCTGGTAGAGGCTGGGCCCGTAGGTCTCCTCCGTGGCCAACAGGATGGCACAGATGCCCGCCAGGCTCGAGATCAGCCCGGTCAGGCCGTGCAGGTTGTGGATGCCGCACTGGTCCTGCAAGCGCAGTCTGCGTGCCAGAAAGGGGCTGAGGTATTTATATCCCAGCATGCACGCCACGCATCCCAGCATCCCCAGCACGTAGGCGGCGGCGGGCGAGATCATCATGTCCACAGACGCCCCCACGGTCACGCCCCCGGCCAGCGTCACGTTCTGCACGTCCACCATGCTGATCTTGCCGTTCTTGCTGATGAGGCTGGAGAGGGCGAAGGCGGTGATGGTGGAGGCGCTCAGGCCGATGAAGGTGTGGAGGACGGCCCGGTGCTGGTCGTCTCCTTTGAAGGTCAGCGCCGAGTTGAAGGACGGCCAGAAGACCCAGAGGAACAGGGTGCCCAGGACGGAGAGCATGTCGGACTGGTAGCTGCTCTCCTCCTTCGGGTGGCCCTCGTTCAGACGCGGCCTGTACAGCACAAAGGTCACGCCCAGACCAAAGTAGCAGGCGAAGATGTGGATGAGGATGGAGCCTCCGGCGTCGTTGATCCTCAGGTACTTCAGCACCACCCACTCGGTGACGGAGAACACCGGGATCTCCAGCAGGGCCATCACCTACAGACCACACGCAGACTCTTCATCAGCAACGCTCTTTCACCCCAGTCACTATCCATCCATATCTATCTATCCATCCATCCATCCATCCATTCTCCAGTCAAGTTGGGAGCTGTCTACACCACACATGAGGATGATTTTCACGTTGACATTTTTGTGTGATTGTCCATCAAGCGTTCCAATTTATATAGAGAGGATAAAGACACATTTGTGAGACGTTGTTTTTATTAAAATGAAATAAAACTTGTGTAACCCGTGCAGGGATAAAACATTGCAGTTGTGAACTCAAAGCAATGACTTAACGTAGAAAAACTGTTGCGACCGGCAAATGTACGAAAGTTAGTGCCCAAAAAATAAACAATAAAAAGTCTTGTAACCTTTTTTCCTCATAATTGCAAGTCAGAATTCATGCTTTATAACTTGCAGTTCATACTTTATAATTTTAATTTCGGAGAAATAGTTACAATTCTGATTAATAACTCGCAATGTTTTTATGCTTTTAGTGGCAGTAACTAGAATGGCTTCGATACAAACATGCTCAATGCAAATATTTCATTGTCTCTCAAAAAAACCCAGACAAGACCAAGAAAAGAAGATATTTGCACCTTGTGCAATGTCGAGTTCTTTCAGTCTCATGTGCCTTTTAAGCACAAAGCACAATAGCTAGTGCAGAAAATGTCTATTTGCTACAATTAGAGATTAATATAGATTATTTCCAGATTACAGTGAGATTAATCTAGATTTAAAAAAATCATTATAAATTAACTATCCATATCCATCCATCCATCCATTCACGTTTCTGTCAAAGCATATTAGCTTCTGTGTAAAATGTTTATTTGCTACGATGAGAGAAAAAGTCTGAGTTTAATCTAGATCAATTTAAATTTTTCTATCATATTCTAGATAAAAACATCAATTATAATCATTTAATCAACGAATCTTCAATTGATCATCAATCTACTAATCAATCAATTTACAATTATAAATTAAGCATATAATAAATGCATAATGTATATTAGTTACGGTAGCTATGATTGACTTAATTGATTTCAATTGATTAAAAAAATTGAACAAAATTAAAGTTGTCCGGCACATGTCCGGGTAGATATCCCCAACTTACCAAGAGCTGCACAGGACTGGTCTTCCCCAGCACGGCTCCAAAAGAAATGAGCACGACTGCGCAGGCAAACTCCGCGTTCACCAGATTCAAAACGCCGAGGTGGATCATCCCATCATGGTAGAACTGGAAGTATCCCTGGACCAGAAGGGCCCACTGAATGGTGAAAGTGGCGGTCAGGAAGTTAAAGACCATGCCACCAAACCCATAGCGGCGGAAGAAGGCCAAAAGGCAGCCGAAGCCCAGGAAGATCATCACCTGGATGTCTGCAAAGAAATGGTAGTTTTGGTACAGCGTGTTCTCCATGGGCTTAGTGAGGTTGTTCTGCAGAGATGCGTTGGACTGGTCATTGTACGTCACGAAGAAGGCGTAGAGGACCACGATCAAAACCTCGAAGGAGAAAATGAGCGCCGGAAGACGTACGCGCAGGTTTGTGGAGCCTTTTGTCATTTTGACCATCTGTCGGTAAGAAGCAAAGCGCTCTTGCTTCACTTCCTCCACTTTAATGTTATCTACTGTATCTTGATAAGCACGGAGGCTGCCATTGGCCGGAACGCCTGCTTACATCATCAACAGTCTGCTCGGCTGACCTTTGTCCTTCATAATGCTCATTCACAGGAACTCAGCGACTCAGCAGTTTTTCAAAGAGCGACTTTGTTTGGATCGTATCAAGACGGAGCGACAATTTACAAGTCGATCACAAAGGTCACAAGGATCTTATCAGTGGATGTCACGGTTAATCCAGCGCTGGTAGTTGGATCATGTTTTTAAACACCTCAATCAATTATTCTGTCTAACTGTCTCTCTTTTTATTCTTCGTCTGTCTGTCTCTCTCATCCATCTGTCGATCCATCCATCCATCTATCTATCTATCTACCTTCTCTATCTTTCTTCTCAAACCTAAAATTCCAACCATCCATCCATCCATCTATAAACATGTCATTTTTTTCTTAAAACTAAAATTCTTTCCATCCATCCAAGAAGGAACTCGAACTAATTACCATTTTTTTTTTTTGCTTTTACTTTGATGTTCAATTTCAGATTCCTTTGTTTTCAATTAACTATAATTGACTTAAATCTAAAAAAAAGTTTGGATCACCAACCCACCACTTTGTTACAATGTAATCATTTAATGTAAACCTAAAACTAAATGAGTAAAAAAAAATGTAAATAGTAAAAATGTATAATATATTACTATAATAATTATAGTGAAACGGTTTCACCACACTTTGATAATAGTATGCCATATCATGATCTGAAGTTAATTTTAGATAATTTGCTATATAAAATTAACTTTACTCAGTTTGACATCGATTAGAAAACTATCAACAAGAGAGATTGTTACGAATGACAGCAAAATACAGTCTTTCTATCTTTAAAAGAATGTTTTAGCATTCTGCATTTATTTAATCGAGCAGTTACCGTAAATAGTGCAATATGCTAGTTAACGGAAACGTTATATATGCTAGTTATATATTATATCAAATTGATGTCATTTTAAGTCATTACGTTATGAAGATCTCCCTGTCCATCCCTCCATTTTACTCTCCCTCCCTCTCTCCCTCAATCCATCCATCCATCCTGGGGAGCAGAAGCTATTCCCAGTATCACTGTCCCTGAAACGTTTAGGCCAACCAATCACAGAACAAAAGGACACACACACACACACACACACACACTCATTTTTCCAGACTCCAATTATGCTGAACGATTATTGGACTGTGGGAGGAAAGCGGAGGCCCAGAGGAAACCCACGCATCCACATGAGGCCATGCCAATTCACGTCTCCTTGTTATGATGATGATACAGCGCTACCCACTGCGCCTCCTACATAAAACCGTACATTAATAAACAAACAGACCCAAAAGTCCAAGTGAAAACAAATCATTGTAATAAACAGTTTTATTGCATTTTGTGCAGACAAATATATAAAATGGTCCAGCAAAACCATCCGAATAGATAAGCATTTGACAAGGTGAAATCATAATCCGAGATAACAAGATTCAATATATTGTCATATTATAACACAAGTGAGTCACAATCGTCTATTTCTTTTAAAATATTTAAACTTGCATGGAGACACAAATGAAACAGCTAGGGTAATAGAACTATAACGTGTCATATATTTACAAAAGCATCTACCGGGATTCCGCCTCCGCTTACTAATCGAGTGATCGGTCAGATTAGTCGCCATTTTGACTCCAGTTTGAATCCAAGTAGCTAGAAGAAATAATCCAAGCAGAAAATACAACAGACATCACTAACCAAGACCACCACTGTCTTAGAAGCTACACTGACTACCGTAGAAAATGTTTTACTGCCCTTCTAGAGATAAAGAAGAAATGCTATTGCACACGACTGGGGGGAAAGCAAACGACTGAAAGGATGCTGGGAGGCGTGGCGATATTAAAACATGCTGAAACCGAGCAAAAACACTGAAATGGTGATGCTTCAGCCAATCCAAAGAAACACTCCATTCACTTCAGATACTAAACTCTTGCCGTTTTTGTCGCATCTGGATCTTTTTTCCCTCACATTGTGGAATCTTCACAAAACGTTTTTGAAAAAAATTGTTATTCCCTAGAGGAACGACTTTCGTTCACGAGCCCTGTCGTCCGCTGATGGATTAAGTGATATTAATAATGCCTGGCGCAGGTTACCAATACTTATTGCATAAATCGCAATTAATTGAAAAGAAAATCCAAACACGTTGGAAAAGGATGTCAAGGTTTCCGATAACACTTTTTTTTACATGCAAAAAATTCCAAACCCAAAAATTGAGGGTGATGTTAGCGTAAACAAAGAAGCAAGATAAATAAACAAAGAAATTTTCCAAAAAAACAAACATAATAGGATGAATAAACAAAAATAAAAATAATAATAAAAAAAAAAAACAAAACAAATAAAAGTGAAAAGCTAAATAGCGAAAATATACACAAATTAAAACTTTTCATAAAACTAATGATAAATAAATAAATAAAAAAAAAAACAAACAAAATACGAACGCATAAACAAAGAAACATAAAAATGCATAATAAAAAATGAACCAAAAAAACAAAATAAAAAGAGCATAGTCAGAGAGACCAACTGGATTTTCACAGTGCTTACTTCTACTTCTGCTTTGGCCAATTTGAGGTGATTTTCGTTTGTAAGGGAAGATTCGGGACCACGCATTGTACAGTACAAGATTTATGACACTTCTTATCAGCCGATCTGATAAAATGGCATCAAAAAGCCCTTAGCATCGATGCGAACTCAACGCAGATGTCATGAAGAACATCGTCCCTGGCAGAGTGAAACCTCTGAATCCCACAGCACAGAACAGCACAGCCAATATGGCCGAATCTCTGCATCGTCCCAGCATGTTTTACTATCACGGCGGCTTTGCTCGAATGTGAAGCTTTCTCACTGAGCCGCAAGGAACCCTGTTAGATAAGGAAGCTCTGATTTCACTCCACACCGGCCAACACTAATACAAATAGCTGTAGATTCACCCAGAAGAAACTAAACTGGAATTGCATAGGACTCCAAAAAAGCCAGACTCGTACTTTGAGCTTTGAAATATCATCTGCAGACCTGCAAAAGTTCCGTCAAGCCATTGGAAGAATTATGATAGGTGGTAATTATTATACATTTCAATTCATAGGGTTTTTTTTTATTTCTTTTGACTAACTTATCAACCTAGTAAGTGTAACCAAGCATAAGCATAACTAGCAAAAAGGTCCGAGTGATGAATGTATTTTCTACCCTATAATAATGTTTTTTTTTGTTGCCAGAATGTTTAAAAACGACTGTAGAAATGTGACAATTGTAATGCTATGTAACAGTGAGGATTGAAAAAAACAAACAAAAAAAACAAAAAAAAAAAAAAACAACGCTTGTTTTAAAACTGAAACAATGTCCAAAAAATGTCCTTAAAAGGTTAAATCAAGCGAATTGTAAGATTTCATTTAATAAATGTGTAAGAATGTAATGTAAAAAAAGCCTTAGTGACTTTTGTTGCATTTCTCTCTATGGGTTTATTGTGTGTTGGGGACAGGCGTATTTTATTTACATTTTAATGAAGGTAGTAGCAACCTCAGCACTATTTCATATTAAGTTTATAAATATGCAGGTAGTTCTTCTCTTTTTTTTAAGTCTCACATTAACACAAGACAACAGTTTGTGATGCTATCCTATTCAGTAGTCTAATTTCTCTCTTTTTTCGTTACAATGTAAAATAAATGTGAAAAAAAAACATCTTTTAGATAAATATTTTTAGTATATTCTATTTCTACCACACACGTAAATAGCTCGTGCTTATAAATGGAACAGTCTGCAATCCCTCAGAGATGATATGTGTAAAATCAGTGGAAATATTACGGATGGAAAACATAAAAAAATATTATTCGGACAAAGTGAAAATAGATATAAATGTATATCTATACACACATACATGTGTATATGTATATGTGTTATGTAGATAGATAGATAAAATATGCTTTGTTCACAAATTTTGTTTGTTAAAGAAACAAGTCTTTGCTCAAATTTGAATAAAATTGTATAATAAATCTGTTTTACAAATACATTATTGATGTTGACACGTCACACTTTTTAATATGAAAATACAATAAAGATAATGTTACTTTTGGTCTTTTATTTCAAATGTATATTTCTGTCGGCGTATGGCACGGTTAAATGTTGAATCATGATTTGGCAAGATATGCAAATACCATGTTTATACCATGTTTACAATCAGTAGCGATCAACAAATTTCATGAATAAATATTTTCCGTTGTAAATAAATATTGGACATAAATATTCATCTTTTGTTCTATTTACACTCCTTTGTGATATTTGGAATTGTACCGATAAATATTATTTTTTTGGGATATATTTTCACGGAATATTTAAACCTCTTAANACTTTGAGCTTTGAAATATCATCTGCAGACCTGCAAAAGTTCCGTCAAGCCATTGGAAGAATTATGATAGGTGGTAATTATTATACATTTCAATTCATAGGGTTTTTTTTTATTTCTTTTGACTAACTTATCAACCTAGTAAGTGTAACCAAGCATAAGCATAACTAGCAAAAAGGTCCGAGTGATGAATGTATTTTCTACCCTATAATAATTTTTTTTTTTGTTGCCAGAATGTTTAAAAACGACTGTAGAAATGTGACAATTGTAATGNATAAATATTATTTTTTTGGGATATATTTTCACGGAATATTTAAACCTCTTAAAAATATTTTTTTTTTAAAACAAGCTCTGTTCATACACTCTTCAGACTATGTATTTACACACGTAATAAACATGAATAAACTTGCAGGTATAAATAAATAAATATAAGTGTGCATAGACACACACATACACGCACACACACATAGCTTTTTAATAATTTTTCTTTTAAAATCTGTTTGCTTCACGTGATGATTTTAAAGTGTGAACTGGGAAGCAGTCNTTTTTTTTTAAAACAAGCTCTGTTCATACACTCTTCAGACTATGTATTTACACACGTAATAAACATGAATAAACTTGCAGGTATAAATAAATAAATATAAGTGTGCATAGACACACACATACACGCACACACACATAGCTTTTTAATAATTTTTCTTTTAAAATCTGTTTGCTTCACGTGATGATTTTAAAGTGTGAACTGGGAAGCAGTCGCACTTCTGGCTCTGGTCTGTATATTTATACTGTATATATTCATTTACGTACAACCACACACACACACACAGGCCATATCTTTTACACAATGACTTGTAAAAGGCTGATGTAGTCAGAGAACTCACAGATGGTCAAGGGCAAAGTTGACAGTCATTGATCCGGAGGGACTATAAACTGAGCGCTCACACTAAACCCTGCGCAATCATGTCCTTGATGTACAAACCCACCTCGGACAAAAACACTGTACACTGGAAGACTGTTTTGTTCCATCAGAGCAAGATTTCACCCTCTCTAAACCTCATCAGGTCTTCAGAGGCGGCCACAATTCCAAGCTCCCATGAGTTTGAATACTAATAATCACGTTTGTAATATTAAACCTACGTATAAACCTGCAATCTGATTGGCTACAGTGAACGTCCTAAAACTGCATGGATCTTGTGACAATTCACGTGAAAATTTTGCTGGAATTCATATGAAAATGTGCTNGCAAGATTTCACCCTCTCTAAACCTCATCAGGTCTTCAGAGGCGGCCACAATTCCAAGCTCCCATGAGTTTGAATACTAATAATCACGTTTGTAATATTAAACCTACGTATAAACCTGCAATCTGATTGGCTACAGTGAACGTCCTAAAACTGCATGGATCTTGTGACAATTCACGTGAAAATTTTGCTGGAATTCATATGAAAATGTGCTCATATGAAAAAATCCTCATTTGATGGAAATCTTTTTGCACTAACCTTTTTAAGTAANAGCTCCCATGAGTTTGAATACTAATAATCACGTTTGTAATATTAAACCTACGTATAAACCTGCAATCTGATTGGCTACAGTGAACGTCCTAAAACTGCATGGATCTTGTGACAATTCACGTGAAAATTTTGCTGGAATTCATATGAAAATGTGCTCATATGAAAAAATCCTCATTTGATGGAAATAATTTTGCACTGACCTTTTTANAATAAATTGTCAAAGTTGATACACATACACTAAATATACATATGTCCTGAACAAAACTACATAATTTGCTGAATTGGGTTTTTTTAAAGACGTCATTTTAAAAGTCATACTATGTCAAGTCAGACGGAGCTCTTGAGAAAACATCTTGATCGATAAATAAAATGTCTAACTGGAACATTGTGGATGGATGAAAGATACAACCCAAGCCATTCATCAGAAGAAAATGAGACCAAGTGTGATTTAAGAAGTGAAGCAAAAAGAAGAAACAAATAAGTCATATCTACTAAGCTGGAGTCTTCATAGACATGTAGTGCAAAGTCATCTGATATGTGCTGGGTGTTATTGCTCATGGTGTAGGTAGGGGCTGCTGTGGGTCTATGGAGTGAAGGACAAGGGGTGGATGGGCATCGTCCCTCAAGAGTAGATGGTGATGACCTCGCGTCCACCTCCGCGCACGAGGAGGACCCTGTTGAGACCCTCGGTCAAGACCTCCAGAAACTCCATGTCTGAAGATCAGAAGTTAAGGCGGACATTATTGCTGGCATGCTGGAGGAAA
>SOMO01000405.1:69772-84867 GCA_028128575.1 Paedocypris carbunculus
GATGGATGGACGGACGGATGGATGGATTGATGGATTGATGGATGGATGGATGGATGGATGGATAGATAGATAGATAGATAGATAGATAGATAGATAGATAGATGTGATAGACAAAATGTATCATGTATGAAACAATTAGTCAAATATATACAAACTGTGCAAAGCAAAAGGACGGATGAAATGAAATCTAAAAACTAAAATCCAGAGTGTGAAGAATATAAAATAATAAATTTGATTGTCAGTGAAATGTATACAAAGTAGCAAAAAAAGGCAGCAGAATGACAGATTTAGCTTCCGAGCAGGTGACTGTTTTCTGAATGCCTTGCTCTGCTTTTGTCATCATCAGTTTCCCGCAGCATCTCTTTATTCCGAGTATCTCTGCATATATTAATTGCCCGGCCAGGTGCTGCAGGCCAGTGTTTGCTGCGACTCAGCAGTATGTTTTCCTCCGTAGTCGGAGGGGGTCTGTGAGGGTCCTCCATAAGTGGATCAACATACATCCATAGGCCTTCCGCTTCTCTCCCATCACCTCTCCAGGGAAAGGGCACTCGAAGAGCAAACTCATTTTAAACACACTTACTCAACACCAGCCGCATCTCGCTCATTACGGCCCCAGCCAATAGCGTGGGATCCGTGTGGAGGTGAGCCATCTTGAATAAGTGCTGGAGAACATTAGCGTGGAAGAAGATAATGGAGGTCTGGAAGGCTGGCTAATGAGTGCTATCCTCTCAGGAACAGACCCTCAGCCTTATCCCCTTCTCTCCATCAAGCCGGGGAAAAAACCGGAGGAGAAGGTTTGCGTTATCTTGCGTGACCCTGCTCTCCGAACCCACCCTCGCCGCCTAATCATCACTAAGTATTATAAATGTTAGCTTAAACCAGGCAATCATCGCCACACCATAATAATAAACTTTTATTGCCGTGTTCCTATTAGTGAGTTAATGTTGTCTGCTGATGGCGTGTAATTGTGCTCTTTTCTCGGCTTTGCGAGTCCCACATTTCCCTCATGCCCAATCAGCTACGCACAGGGAGAGAAAATAAATAGCCTAATGCTGTTTTAATTACTGAAAACATAAAGCACCAAGCCTACGCCTTCCATCCGCTCGTCTCTGTCAGATACCTGCAGCTCTCCACACTGCGCCGCTGACCGTCAGTGTGCCAGGGGCCGTGACTCGCGCCCACCCGCTCCGCCGAAGAAGCGCGGTACCTCTGGGAAGTCCGTTCGATAGAAAATCCGGCTTTAGCAAAGAATGTGTATGTGGGGATGAACTGGCTAAATGGCTGCGTTTACGCTCCTGAAATCGACAGTTTAGCATTTTCTCCACTTTGTGATTGGGTTTCAGGCGTGTGCCAAACGTGTGGCATCAACATTTATACTCAAGTTGATTTTGCATCTAGAACTGGGTTGGCAAGCTACGGCCCGTGGGCCACGACCGGACCATTGGTCTTTAGAATCCAGACTGCTTGAAATCACAGTCGTGGTCGCAATAATATTGTTCAGTAATAAAAAAAATATTTTTTTGACATATACAAGAACTAATTTGACACGACCAACTAAAATGGACGATTGTGCCACCAAGAGTTACTGTNCTTATTCGCTACACTCTCTTCCGATTGGTCGGCCACCAATCCAGTGGGTGTGTCCAACCTTAATTGTCCTAGAGGTCAAGATTGACTCCAGTTCCCCGTGAGAAAAAACAGTTGAGATAGCGCATAGATGGATGTATGCACACACACCTATTGCCGTCTAAACGCGTAAAACCACATGCAGTTATTAATCTAATGCGACTGTTGACAATTGGTACTACAAGACGATTAGTCTCATCTCACATCTGAAACACACAACAGCCTCCCGCAGAGTTTACAGCCTGTTAACATCCAGCCATGCCATCACATGCTCCATCATCCGCACGCTCGCGCTGCACTTCCATGTTGTGCTGGTGTTTCTAAGGAAACCGTGTTCATCTTTCAACAAGTCTTTGTGGCTTCCAGATCTGCTGCTCCCAGACGCCACTGTTCTTATTTTAACTCGCACCCTTCGCACCTCCATCACGGCCGGAGAGCATGCGCGCCCCTGTAGACCCCACACCCGAGCAGATGTAAAAGCGCTGCAGTAATTAATCTGGTACCTGCGCTGGGATGGATGGCTTAGAAATGACATCACTGTAAAACACTAAGGAAGTGACTCATAATGGCAGAAGTTGTAGTTCAGCTCGGATCTTTATTACTGGGGACTCGCTGCTTTTCCCTGATTGTGCTTCATTCAAAAGCCAATGGTTTAAACTAAGATTTATACTACTAAAAAAATGTATTATAAANCAATAAAAGTATTTTTTTTTATGTTTCATATAACATTAATTTGCTTTCTATTTGTTGCCTGTTTGTTATTAAAACATCAATATATCTCTATTATGTATATACCCACATATAATACATATATAATTTACTATGTAATAACTATACCGGTAGTTTTAAATTATGTATATAAAAATACATTAAAATAAGTTGTTTTATATTTTAAATCCATTTAAAATGTAGACATAACTATATTGATTCAACAAAAACAACTGCAGCAGGATATGAAAAAATGATTAAATGTCTCAGGATCGGATTAATTATGAAAGATTTACTGCCTTCAACCTCCTTCCACCATAACTTGACCTTCCCTGTAGCAGAGGAATGGTGCTTCCGTGCGGATTTGAATGCAGTTGTGGATCTGCATCACCTTTCAGGAGACGAGCGTGTGTGCCGCTTTAATGGCGAGTATGGATGAGAGCTGCAGGGGCAGATTAAAGGTTCGGGGCTCGTGGCCTTAGGCCTGCTTTAGTCTGCCACCGTCCAGACGCCATTGATCCGCAGCCAGCGTGTGCATGTACTGAGCTTATTAACCTCCATCTCTGGCTGCTCAACCATGTTAAGACAGATTGAGAGAATCGTCTTTTATTGCCACACAAGTTTGGCTAGTGAAACCACTTTCTGCCACTTGTGTTTGCTCGTCCAAGTAGGTTAGAGGAATCTACAGTCATCGCTGGCAGCGCGCGACCGTCAAACTAATTCTGATGTTGTCGTCCAAACGGCGAATGAGCAACGATCCAACTGTGTTACGGGTCCGTGAGCAGCCGCAGACACTCGCTGCGCGTCGGGTCACGTGACCAGATCGTCTCACACTGTAGAAATTGAGCATCCGTTCCTGAGAAAAACTGATGCCAATGAGTCTGATTGTACAGTTTTTATACATTTTATAAAAATATACGTTTAATTACACTACAAGACGTTGTTCTGCTTGTACATTTCTCTTAGTCCAAATCATATCTCATAACGTAAATTTGTGCCGCTTTAATTAGGCAAAATGGCCGTGTCCCGATCTGTCCCATTTAAGTCGACTGTATATATACATTTAAACTAAAAGTAAGAAAATGTTAATTCACATAAAAATAAGAAAATGTTATTTCACATAAAACTTTATAAAATCGATTAATTCATACGGTTTGTGGCCGTGGCCGATTTCTACAAATCCTAAAGTCAAAAAAATCATATCTCAAATATACATTCCCATCAAGACTTTAGCACCTCCATCAAGTCAGATTAGACAGAGAAAGAGAGGTCTATGCACGTGTGTGTGTGTGTGTGTGTGTTTCAAAAAAAAAAGTTTGATTTGTTAAAAAAGAGAGAGGAGGGGGCTTCTGGTCCAGGGGTGTGAACGCGGACCTGCATCGATGTCAAGGACACCTTTAATTACAGCAGCAGGGAGTCCGCTGATGGAGCAGGAGACGGAGGAGATGAGATAGAGGAGTAGTGCTCTACTGTAGGAACACCATCAGCTTATCCCTCAACTCACACGTTCATGATTTGTTGTGAAGCTAAATCAGTCCTGATTGGTAGCGTCGAGCTAAAGTCAGTCTAGTAATAGTGCGTGTGAGCTCGTGTAATCCAGGTTTGCTTCAGAACACCCTGCGACGCGGCTCTTCAGTGCAAAGCGGAACATTCTACTGAAAAGGACGTCTTTAGTCTTTGGTTAGCGGAGGGCGAAGCTACAAAGAACACAAACAATATGAGAGAAGACTGTGAGGGAATGAATCAAAGAAGCAGAAGCGCTGCCTGCCGACCCATTTCCTCTGCAGCGCGACTGAATTAGCATGATAATCATTCTCATCGTTTACAAGGGCGAAATGTTTCAGTTTAATGCCTTGCTTGTGTTACAAGCCATGCACTTAATTAGACGGTAATGACTCCGGCGAGGCGAGAGAAGAGAGGAAGAGAGGCGAAGGCAGGAGATGAGAGGATGAGGAGTGAGAGCCCTTCACTTCCAAGAGCCACATTCACCCGTTCCACCTGTTACTGTAGCTCTCCACAATCGCCGCGGTTTCCTGTAGCCATGGCGATGCATCACTCACCGCACTCACAATCTATTGTCATCAGGACACTTGTGCCACACAGACAAACACTGCGGTGGCATTTTCTGCTTTTCCACCTCCATGAAATGCCAACAATTTGTCAAAATGGAATGCCGTCGCTGTTTTTGTGTCCAAACAGTTTTGTACATAAACAGTGAATGTCACAAACCTCTCTTAACAAGCTCAACGGAAGACAACTAAACTGATGACAACGAGCAGTGGAAATTTTCTGTGCTCTGTCAACGTATCCAATTTTGAGAATTTTACTTTTAATACTGAATTTAGACTAAAAAACACAGAGAAATGTGAAAAACAAGAAACTCTTCATATGCAAAAATTTTGGTTTTATTTCCCAATATAGAAATGAAATTTAACACCATAATGTTTCAAAATGGCAGATAAAAAAAATAGAAAAAAAGAGCAAAATCTCACTCTCAGTCAAACTCAAATGTGCAAACAAGTGCAACCGTTAATGGAAATTCACATGATTTAACTGATAAATATCATCCAGTACCTTCAGCATCGTGCAGATGGCGATATCACCTTGTCCGCCTTATAAATTAACAGCAGTAGAAAAAGATGCAATGAGTAACAGTAAGTGTCTATTCAAATGTAGTGGAGTAAAGAGTACAGATACTCAATCAAAAATATAGTCAAGTAGAGAGTAAAAGTTGTTTATATTTCTGATACTCGGCACAAGTACAAAGTAGTAAAATCCCAAAATAAAATCCAAAAATACTTGAGAAAAGTAACAATGTCGGATTACTCAAGTACTATACACCACTGCTAATCTTAGATGTTGCTTTTGTTGAAAACTTTATTTTCTGTTCAATCTGCTTTGATGATCTCAGTTCAAGCACATTACTGATCGCAACCTGATTCAATTCACGATGTTAGCGAAGGCAGACGCAGCCATTTTACATGCTGAAGAAGAATCAGACGTTCCACTGCCTTCACTCGTGAGAGTAATACTAGAGTGGCAAAGATGGCGTTCTCCTTCGCCAGCCTGGAAGATGGTGTAGATTAGCCGTGCCATGACTCTGGTAAGTTCAGTGAGTGACGTTCGGGATGAGAGCTGGAGCTGGTGAGCGTGTCTGCAGAAGAAGAAAAGCCTGGGCTGTTTCGTCTCCACTGTTGATCCCGCTCATGCTGTTCTTTGAAACGGCTGATAAATGCGGATCTTCAGTCACACTCTAATTACAGCAGCTTAAGTGCTTTAACCACTGTTATCGCAAACTGTTCTATTCTCCCAACCCTGTCAAAACACACACACACTTGTGTACGCGCCAGAGTTTGTGTGACTGGGTGCCCGGGCCTTCTCAGGAACGAGGGACTTATCTCCACGTGTGATGACACTTGATGTTCCGTCCAACGCATTTTTCGCAGCGCATAATTTAAAAGTTTCCTCCTGTTAGCGTCTCCCGTCGACTCGCCTCCCTCTGGCGTCTTCCATCAGTGGGTTGTACCTGTGTGACGGC
Source organism: Paedocypris carbunculus (assembly GCA_028128575.1). Lineage (NCBI taxonomy): Eukaryota > Metazoa > Chordata > Actinopteri > Cypriniformes > Paedocypris > Paedocypris carbunculus. The sequence goes on from SOMO01000405.1 coordinate 75,645, forward strand.
CCCCCCCCCCCCCCCGCCCGCCTCCTAGCGCTTGTGGCGTCACCGTGGCCATAATGCTTCATTTGCACTATGGATTTAAAGTGTGATGCCTGTCTTTCCCGTCTCTGGAGCGTAATTGGTTTCTGTCCCGCCTTGCTGCCAGCTCCGGGTACCGAGCGAGGTGAAGGCAAGCAGAGAGTGGTGCGCAGTGGTTGGTGATGCCCGGGAGAGTCGGTGTGTGTGTGTGTGTGTTTTGGGTGAAAGCTGAGGGGTGTGTTTCCAGAGTTGAGGTGATTCTTAATGGGGTGTGTAGTGTGTGTTTATCTGCTCCCCTATCGCTGTTTATTGCCCAGTCGTGTGGAACTAATTTACTAATTGAGTTTGAGGCTGGGAAAGACGTGGCAGGAGCTTTTTCACAGGAGATGCCGAGCCGTGTGGTCCTCCTGTGCTCGTGCATGTCTGGAGATTACATTTACATCGCAGAATTAGCCAGAGCCAAGGCCGTCACTTCACTTTAGCGTTTCAGAGTTGTGGCTATAAACCCAGCGTGGGCTTTATTATACCAATCAGTAGTTGAATGTATGAATTTATGAAGGAAACAGATGTGTGATCAGTAGTGGTATCCCAACTTACGGATGTCATAGGTAACACAAATTCCTGCATCTCTGCTAAGATTTCGTCCCGAGTTCAAAATATATTTTGCTATATAAAGCACGTTTTTTTCTTACCGCTAGCATGCATGGAGATGAGAGAGTCCAGTCATTGTTTAATCTTCACACATGCCAAAGAAACACAAAAGAGTTTCAGAGATCTTTCTTCCAAAATGTAAAATGAGCTTGTATTCACCCAGAATGGCGATGTTTTCTGCTCACAAGTGTTGCCAAATAGCCACCATCTTGAAATTTGCATGACATCATTTCAAGATGGCCGAAGTGGTTCATGTGAGATTGTCCACTGCATTATTATAAACTGCACCTTTTATAAACGAATAGGGTAAACTATATACAACTGCTATGTAACAAGTTTTTTTTGCTACAAATTTACGAAGAACAATCATGGCATGGAATTATTGGCAAACAAAACAGCTGTCGGCACAGATTAATTTAGAAAGTCTGGGTACCTCTGTGTACGACAAAAATACGCGTATGTGTATTGTGTAATTGCAGTGGTTTAAACTATTCTAAAGTTTAACAACGCTGAGCTTTACTTGTAACAACTGTGAAGAAGAATGGAACGGATAAACGTGTGTGACTGATGCAAACATTTACAGTTTTATTATTGGCGTATAGTTTTGTCGATGGACTCTGACTCAACAGTGGCAGTGGTGGGTTTTGCAGGAAAGGAAGTGTGTGTTTCACTTCCTGTGATGTTGGGATTGATGGAGGCGATCTGGGCTAGAGGCGGAGAGAGGAGGATCCTGGGATGCGGAGAGGGTTTTTTTGGCTTTGACACGGGCAGACATTTTCGGGCCGGCTTACAGCAGCTGTGGAGCCCCGCTGGTAGATTAAAAGAAGCTCCCGTCCACAGAGTGGAGTACAGCCGAACCCCCAGCGGGTGCGGCAGGGCGGAGCTCACGCAGCTGTCAGCGTCCTTCAGCCTCCGCCACAGCCCTCGTGATCTGGGTTCTGGAGAATATAGGTTCTATGACAAAGTGTGTGGTTCTCGTGACAAACTCAGACTCTTCATTATCACAAACGGTGATAGATTTATTTGTGTGTGTGTGTGTGTGTGTGTGTGTGTGTTTGTATGTATGAGATCAAATCTTTGAAATAGTAATAATAATAATAAATAATAATAAAAAAATTGTGAGAACTGTAATATGCTCTAAAAGTTAATAATAATTCATAATAGTCCTTGCCGTATTTATGCAAATATAAGGACTCCTTTTTTTCTATATGCACAAAAATGGGCCTATTTTTCATATTTCAAGTCAGAATCAATCACAAATAAATGAAAATATGTGTTCTTTGTGTAGTGGTACGTTTCTGTGTTGTGTCCTCTTATCTTTTTTTAAATAACGGTTTTGGAGGCAGACATACGTACAGTATATGCTTTTATTGGCTGAATAACAAAAATAAATAAACATTACCCACAGTGGCTAAATAACAACCTTTTTTGTACCTCTTCTGCAACCAAATTTAAAATATAAAAAAGTAACCCTCTTTTCTTGTGCTTTACACGCATATTTGTTCAGCCTGGGGCTTCTCCATTACGGGTATCCAATTCGGGTGGATATTTAAAACAATTACTTAAATAAATGCGACAACTCCTTTTTTTTTCTTGAATTTATATATTCGTGTAAATACAGTGCTTCATTCATATAAAAATAATAGACAACTACAATTTGCTTTTTACTTGCTTTCCATTTACCATTAGTCCTGCTATTTGAGTGTGCATTATATATGTTTGATAAATGTTTGATTTTCTTTTTTTTCCGCACCACAAGATCAATCAGACTTATTGTCTCAGATCCGTCATTACGCTCACAGAGCGCATTACAGCAGCGGGAAAGCTCTGGCGCGTCAGTGTGTTGTGTGTCACACTAGCGCCGGTTCAATATTTTGCATTCAGATGCGACGCTGTTAACACAAACTGATTGTGATTTTTCTGTGGAGAGCTCGGCAGTTTCCCGGCACGGGTGAAGCCAAGATCACAGAAGGGAAAGTTTTGACATTCGTCTTCACGTTCTGACATGTTTAGTTGGTTTGGGGGAATTTTGGATTCTCACAAACACGCACGGTCACAGGAGGCCGCGGCTTTGCTGAGAAGGCTGAAGTCAGCGTGTCTCTGCGGTGAGGCTGACTGGGGAGGCTTTGTCACGCGGACGCCTTTACCAACGAGCTCTGAACAATGACAGTTGTTCAGCAAACAGAACACACAAACACGTTCCCTCTCCCTGTAGTCCACTCCACACTGCATTTCAACACCGACAGCTCAAGCCGCCCCAGGGACCCGGGTTCTTTTGTTTTAGATTTGGGATGTGTTTTTGTCCGCCGCGTTTGAGGTCGGCGCTGGTGGCGTTGCGTGTTTGCGGCAGTGGAAGTGGCTGCCCGGTGCGTTCTCCCCACTCCCTTTCCGATCTTGAAGGGTGAAGGGGGTTAACTGGGCTTTCGACACGTCCAGGCCGAGATGGGGTCAGGGGTGTCAGGTCTGACTGAACCCGGTTGGCTGGACCGATGCCGTGGCCCCGCCCTTGCTAAGGTTCTCCTCGCGCTGCCTGCTGGGATGGCAAGACCAATCAAAAAGCTGACAGCGCGCACCATACACAGCCGTTACTTTGATTTGTGGAGAAAGACTCCATCCAGCTGGGCTGAGGAGCACCTAAGGTGGAAAGGGAGGAAGAGAGGGTATGATAGGGCAGAAGAAAAGGGTTAGTGGAGAGAAGAAGTGTTTGCTGAAGGCAGGTGTTGGGCTTTGATGGATGGTGCGGGCTGCAGGTGCTCCCTGCACCTGTGTCGGATCTCGGGTCTTGTTTCTGCAGACTGGAGATGCTTCTGCTTCCCTCTCAGGCTTGAGTGGCATCCTCGCTTACTAAAAGGCCCCGCAGAGTTTAACATTTGTAGTGAGGTGCGGTGTAATTAAATATAACTAGACCAGGAATCTGCTCGGACTAATGGAGACAGGCTAAGACAGAAGCGGTCCTGAGCCTAGTCAAGGATGGGGGACTTCTGGTCCTCTCTGATAAGCATTAATGATTCTCTTTGCTTCTGGTTTCCTCATAGAATATCATCTATCTCTGTCTTCCTCACAACTGTGGGAGTGTAAATCTTGCTCCTCGGAGCCATGGAGTGCAAAGCGAGGTGGCTCCAATCTTGACAGCAAGCCGGAGCTTCCCATTTTTCCTCTTCTCTTTCCCCCTCTTGCGTCGCTGCTCTCCTTTGGATGGACGTGAGGATCAGAGGAGGCCAACTTGGAGAATTCATTCCTCCCGACTCGTTCCCTCCCCAAATCCCTGGTCATCAGCAGGGTTCTGATTTATGGAGCAAATGAGAACGGAACAGAGAGATTTGTCTTGCACTAAAAGCTCGCTCTACACGTCCCTCCTGCTCTCTCCTGGTTCTCCATCCCAGCTTTACTTGCTTTCCAGACTCTTCTACCTCGTTGCTCTGTTTGGCCTCAGCTTTGTGCGGAGAACAGAGCGCATTAAGATGCGCTTGTCCACGGCCGATAACCCTTTGAACCCGTGGCGTTCATAATTAAGTTTATCTCGCTGGAGCGCAGGAAGTTTTGTGGTTGGAGTCGTGCATACATGTGAGCATGTGTGGGTTGGGCACGGCTCATCAGTATGCAGCGGGAGGTGTGCTGTGTATCAGGGGCTGGGGGGGATTAGTGAGACTTTACTGTCACCAGCCCCAGGAGAGAGAGCTGAGAGCACACACTGACACCAGCATCCAGAAGCCAGATTAGAGCCTCATCACACACACACACACACACACACACACACACACACACACACACATCATCATGGCTGCTCCTACACAACACCCAGTGGCACAGGGATGCCATGACACACACTTTCACTCAGCGGTGGAAAGTATTTCAATTACAATTATTCAAATACTTGAGTTGGAATTGCCAGGGTACATTAGATCGCTGAAAAAGGGATCCGAGTTTGAGTCCCTAGTTCGAGGCTGATCCAAGTTACATACATGTGTTTTTTTTCTGGAACTCTGGTTTCCTCCCGCATTGAATCTGTTTAGTCGTGTTGTGTTTCCATCTTCAGCTCAATTATGCTGATATGGACTGTACTGTACCTCTCCGTGACCTAGGACATAATGCAGCCCCGGGAAGTGGATGTGTGAATCAATACTTTTTATAGTATTTCTCTCATTTATATTAGTGTTTGAGCCATTACAACCATTGCTATCGTTTCCCACATAATTCCTCTTTGACAAATTCACATTGAAATTTATTCAAAGGCGCAAACACACAAGCCTTCCGTCGATTCAAAACAATGTGCAGACCCCCAGATTGCTGTTAGTCCCCCGCAAACACAAAAGGATAAACAGGCATAAAAGCTAAATCCTGCTGTAACACACACACGGCAATGATCATGTGTCTCTGCACCCCCCATCCTGAGCCAGGTCCCAGATGCCCCAGTGATTGGCCCAGCTCTGCACAGCAGACTGTGGTATTAGCAGGGAGGGGAAAGAGGTGCCAGGGGAGAAGAGGAGAAAGAGTGAGAGGAAAAGGAGGAGAAAGAGAGTGGGGGAGGATGGAAAAGAGAGGAAAGAATGCACCCTTCACTGTGGGGAGCACCAGCCGGCCCGGACCCCCAGAGGGCTCCTTTCTCCCCTTTTCCTTCTCTCTCTCGGTGGTGTTTGGACAGCTGTGAGTGTAGATCAGGTTACGGGTGGCGCTGGCACTTCCTCTGTGCTGGCAGACTGTGTGTGTGAGCGGAACGTCTGGATGCCATTACCACCATTACTCCGCTGGAGCTCAGCTAGCCCAGGCTCGGGTGTGTTTCAATACGCCAGTGTGGAAACCGCAAAGCGCAATGTCCAGATATGCGGCATTTCTAAAAGCGGTGGGTGAAGAATACCCAGTTGACCCGCCGTGTGCACTGAGTGTGCAACAACTGGGCAGAACAAAACTAGCAGCAGAGATGAACACGTGGACTCTGCACCACGAGATCATCTCATTTGTGGACTCAACGCGTTCACTTTGGGTTGTGTTTTCCGCAGCCTCTTGCTTGTGTTTGTTTGTTTTGTCCGTGTGTGTGTGTGTGTGTGTGTGTGTGTGTGTGTGTGTGTGTGTGTGTGTGTGTGTGTGTGTGTGTAGTCTCTGCCTGTGAGCTATACCTGCTAATGAGGTCCACATTCAGATGAGTTCTCCAGCCAGTCCGACTCTCTGGCTGGATGCACTCTAGAGTCTCTCTCTTCCTCCTCTCTCTCTCTCTCTCTCTCTCTTGCTCTCTGTCTCTCTCTCTTTCTCCTCCTCCTCCCCTCACGGTTTATTAATTCATTCCCTCCTGTAATGGGCTGCAGCTGGGGAGAGGCAAATCGCTGCTCAGATGCTGATGGAACTTCAGCTGCTGTCTAATCGCCCTGTTTGTGCGCCGCTCTTATGAAAGGGGGAAGAGTGTTTTAGTGTCATTTAGAGGTGACCTGCGGAAATGGATCCTACTAAGGTGCCAGAGCTTAGAGAATAGAATGCACATATACACACTATTCTAGCTATGTGTTACTCACATGTTGCATAGGTATCAGTTGCGGTTCCGTATAGGTTGTTGCATAGGTGTATATCAAATAATACTCTTAAATCTTCAGAACCGGACCCCAAATTGCACTTAATTTCGTAGTGCATGAGTCAGGAGGGGGATTAATTACTTCTTTAACTACGTACTACAACTATAGACTGGTTTTCAATCATCAAAATGTAGCCTTTTGTTTACATTCAAAAAGATTTGATCTCTACACATGTTTTAATATTTATAGAATATTGTTGTAACAAATGTTAATGTGAATAAAACTTGATTTCTATAGTTAGTTCTTGGCGTTCCAGAACTGTTGCAACGCATGCGCAAATTCATGTGTCTCTATGTAGCCTGGACCAAACGAGCACTTGCACTTAAGTGGAAATTGCACTTGTCTGATGTTGCGCTTAACCGAACCATTTCCCTATCTTTTGAATGTGCTTAAAAACGTGCCCGAAGACTGACGTGCAGGAAAGCGAGTCTTGCACTCAAGTGACGTGCTCTTACGCAGAGCCTGTATCTGATCAGCAACTCCCTTGGCCAGTTTGAGTTGGCACGTCCTTATTCGCCTGGTGATGGCAAATGCAAATGAACCTCCACTTCTGTCCAATCAAAAGATAGACGTGTTTGAATTCCATTTACAGAGCCGCGGGGAAGAGCGCGCAGCACTTGCATCGAATACTCATAAAACTCTCGACAACAAGCATCACGAAATGGACAAAGTGACCTGACCTAGACAGTGTTTCTAGCTTATAAAGTCAGTCTCAACTCGCCTCATTATCCCGCACAAACTGGCCGGAACGGTCTTGGCGCGCATGCACATGCACAATAGAAGTAGAAATGCATTCGCCACGACAGACACAACAGTGTGCGGCGGGCGGACGGGCCCCGGGGAAGCAGGCGCGTTGCTGTTTGATGTTGGGAGCTGATTAATGAGATGTGAGGAGTGAGTGTTTGACGGCTCCTCTCTGGGCGCCCGTTTGAGGGGCCGCGGCATTCATGTGTGTGTCTGCGCGTGAGCTCCAGTAAGGGGGTGGTAGACCCCTGCCGGTTACCCTTGAACACTCTGCGGAGGTGTTGAGGCGGCCGCCGCTCGTGAGGGTGCTGTCGCAATTAAACCGCCAGAAAGGCCTCTCTTCACCGCACGCCGCTTCGCCCAAGCCAAAACGAGGACATGGCAGGAAATCACAGGGATGGAGAGGTGAATCCTTGGCATCCTTGAAGCCACGCGCAATCCAATTTGATGTGTGATTCATGACTCGTTTAGGAGTCCGTTCCTAGAAAAGCCCCATTCCTGCGAAGGCTCTTGTCACAGAGGGAAGATGTAAATTACGGCCTCACACAGAGGGACCATATGAGTTTAGGAGACTATATATAAGGCACACCACTTTTATGGCACTTTTATGAAGAAAGTCAAAGGGTTGCGTAAATACAGACATCGTTTACATTCCTGACGCTGTCATTTTCAGTCCGAGAGTGGTCGTCCAATGAAAGAGAACCATTCATGGAACTCATAAGAATATCCTGGCAATTCGTCTTGTTTTATTAGAGTTTGTTTTGGCAATCTCCAGTTCGGGATCAACTGTACCCATCCCACTCGCTGCAGTCCCACTACAGACCTCTAGGGGCTGCAAAACCCCTTTCACAAACTCTTTCTAGAAACCAAATCTGTGCTTGCAAATTACACAGACTGTGATATTTTAAACGCTTGTTTTATAACATCATGAGCTGGTTGAGGTAGAGATTAGATTAGATTAGACGTCGACCACTAGATTGCCCAGAGTCGACGGACCCGAAAGTTGCCGACGTCTTTCTGGAGTTCTCGGCCGTCTGACGTAGCATCGCTCGGACTCTCGCTGGGAGCGGCTCTTTAATTAGCTTCTGATGAGGACCTTGAGGAAAAGAGGCAGGTGATTGGACTTCTTATCCAAATAATTACCTCAATTAAGTCATTAAGACCCTGGGCATAGCCAAGCCCAGAACAGCCTCCCCTGTGCCACAGCGTGTATTCATCCCTGATCTCACTGCAGCGGTGTGTGTGTGTGTGTGTGTGTGTGTGTGTTTTAGTACGAGCTGATTGTGTTTCTGTAGACTCCGACACGTTCGTGACCCGTGCAGCTTTTTTCTTTTGTCAAGTAATAATGGCACAGATTCTATCACTGGCACAAGTCAGTCTCATACCTCCACACTCCGCGCGCACACGCTCGCGCGCAGAGGTAGGTTAATTACCCATAGCATCTGGACGGCCGTATGTGTATGAGCCTTTGGCGCCAGAGTGCGTCTCCGTGGCTCTGGAAGTGCCCCGGTGCATCATGGGGGATTAAGCATGGGCTGCCGTGGGGGTTTGAGGGAGACAGAAGATTATAAGTTCAGACTTCCATACTACTTTTTAAAAATGGCGTGCGAAGGTGTTTGATCCATCTTTCATTATCTTAGATTTAAACGTAGATTTACAAATTCCTAAATGTTGGTAGATGGGGGGGGGGTCTTTGTACACCCCCCTCTGTTATTCAACCGCTGTATCCAGGTGTGCTTCTGCCTGCGGAGCCGGGCGCCCACATCTGGATCGGGCCAGTGGCTTTACACCCAGATGTGCTCTGGGTTCTAAATCAGCGATGTTTTGTTGGAGCAGAGTGTCGGGACGGGAGCATCAGCTGCCTGTCAGGTGTCTGCATCGATGTAAACAGATGTTATTTTGATGAGTGTGAGGGAGGAAGGGCGGCGCACAACAAAACAACAATACCTCTCGTATCAGGAGTTTGAACCCGAGACTTTGCGATTCAGACGCTCGGCATACGGTGGAGGTGCACACACACACACTTGCCCTGCCTCGCCAGCTCCATCTGGCCCGTGTGTGCGCAAGCATCTGTGCGCGTTTGTGTGCTGTTTGCACATGTGTGTGTATCTTGCATGTGTTCGACAAATTTGCCGTGCACCTCTGATGAAATTAGCCAGAGCGCTGATCCCCGGCTTAGCTAGGGGCATCCGTCTGAGCGAGTGGGTTTCTCTCTCTCTCTCTCTCTCTCTCTCTCTCTCTCTCTCTCTCTC
>SOMO01000405.1:106874-120232 GCA_028128575.1 Paedocypris carbunculus
CTCTCTCTCTCTCTCTCTCTCTCCTCCCCCCGGTGAGTGCAGCAGTCTCGCAGTCACTGCATCAGTAATGTGACTGGGCCATATTTCCCAGGAGTCCACGGCTCCGCAGGATTTAGCCTCTCTTTTATAACCAGTTTAGGAAAACAATGACAGCGTAGATATTGACTGAGCTGGCGGAAGCTGTTCCGCGCTGCGCACCGACTCCCTCCGCGCTGTCGCCCGGTGATGGAGGGAGGCTGTTCCGCCCAGTCGCCTGATTCCCGCCGTTCACCTATAGCTCTCAGGTGAGGAACTAGCCAAACGCTGCTCTGTCAGGCTTCAACCAGCCTCTCTCCTCCGTCCAGAATATATCAATTACTGCTGCAATGCACTGATGCGCTATCGCCAGTCATTATCAGATTCACACACACACACACACACACCGTTCCAGCGATCGATCGCCCGCCGCTTCATCAATAGCGCTGCCCCTGACCACGCGCTCCGATAAAGAGAACAAACTGCGACCGGCCCGAAAACGTGTTTGTTCCAACACACTGATTAACTCATTTAAACAAGTGTTGCTGGTTTGATCGCCCACACATCAGCTGCCGTCTTTCAGGAGAGAGAGAGATATGGGAGTGATGGAAATAGATGTGTGTGTGCGCGCCAGGCAGCCCGAGTGCGACAGAGTTTCTGGTTTCTAAGAGTGTGTGTGATCAGACAGCAGATGTATGACACCGCAGTGGCTCGTTTATGCCACCGATCGTAAAATAAGCTGAGCAGTGGATGTTGATTATGGCGAGTGTCCATGCAAATGCCTGTGTGTGAAGGAGAAGTATACTGCCGTGTGTGTGTGTGTGTGTGTGTGTGTGTGTGTGTGTGTCGATCTTAAGGGAGTCTGAGAACACGTCTTTTGTTTCAGGGAAGGATCTGGGTGTGTGTCTGAAGAAAGTGTGTGTTAGTCCTACTGTGCAGTTTCCATCAGGCCACTGCAGTGCCGGTGTAACCCTGGACCCCAGGGACCCCCGTCCCCCCACCCTCAGATCAATACAGCTCCACACGGTCTCGGAACTACACACACACTCGCACAACTGCACACACACTCACGGTTAAACATACACAAAGCGTAACCATGCGGAATCTGACAGCAAATGTACATTGGTGATTTTGCGCACTACAGTAAAGTTATAGCTATACAATTGTTATAGCGATAATGGCTTCCCTTAAGTGTCACTTGTGATGTGTGCAAAAATCCGACTTTGATTTAGATTAGTGTTAGTGTCGGGCAGTATATATAATAAAAAACACAATTTTAAAAAATTGTTTCACAGTTGAATTGTTTAACAACACACTGCACGTGTTTCCATCAGGTGTGTTTTCACTCTCCAATGTGAGATGTTTGGATTTAAACTTACACCACACCACACACAACTGTGGTTTTCTGTGTTTTGTAGGAAAGTCATAAATCCACAGTGTTTTATTCAATTTGCGCAGGTCACTTGAACAGGCTCCATCACACGAGCGGATGCTCTTTGGAATCAGATTAGTGCCAAAAATTACAAACGTAAAGAAACGAAAGAAAATGCTTCACATTTACGCTTGGTTTTTAATGTTATCGCTCGCAATTTTGTTTGTTTGTTTTTTTTTCCCCTCGCAATCTTCACGTTTGAAACTTTTTGTTTCCGTTTCAGATTTGTTGTTCGTTTTTTTTTTTTTCGTTTGGATTTCTGGCCCAAGTTTCACGTGGGGGCGGCCCTTACTCTGATTGGCTGGTGAGAATGTGATCGTCAGTATCAGGAAGTGTGGGAGGAGTTCAGCGAGCGTACGCCGTGATATTTTTGGCACTAATTCTGATTCCACAATTCTCGACTCTTTTTCATCCCGTTCAAAACTGGCGGGAACGGGCTGGAATAATTGTCGGGAAGCTCTGCTCCGTGTGATGGAGAGTGACCCAGATGTGCATCTGCTGGATCTGAAGACGTGCTTTGTGGGGAATAACTGATAATTGATCGAGCGGCGGGTTTGGCTAAATTGGGTCGTTAGTGACTCCTGACATGTGCACGTGGCTCCGCGCGCCGCATCCACTCGTTCCTCATTGTCACGCGAGTCCCGTGATCATTTACCGTTATGTTTAGTGGCTTCCTCGCGTCCGGCTTTGCGGCCATTCCAATATGTGGAACAGGTGCTCGGTGATGAGGACAAATGACGCGCAATATGTTTGCTTTTTGTTCCGCTTAGAGAGCCGTAGACAAGGCTGCCCTCTGCTGGACGGGCACGGGAAGCGCAGGAGGCTGGAAGAAAAGTGCTTTGCTCTCATAATGGGGTCAGTGGCTCCCGAAGAGCCGCGTCTCCTGCTCGAGAGCCCTCGTTATGCGCGTCTGTGCCGGAGAGAGGGATGAGAAGAGAAGAGAGGAGAAGGAAAAGGCAAGGCTCGCGTCCCCCGACGATCCGCCACTGATTCGGTCTGGGGTTTTAAGACCCAGTGGTTTGGCCTTGGAGCTGCCCATCCCCGTTTGCCGGCAATCATTTGCGAAATATGTGCATTAAGATAAGAGCCGGACGAATAAGAATGAGTATTTATCAACGGAAAACCATGTTTAATCCCTTCGATTTGTCTCCCCCTTCCTGTTTTTTTCCCTCCCCTTTATATTGGAGCATAAAAACACAGACTATCTCTCTCGGAGAGATTAATCTTGGAAAGGAGCTTTGAGCGGGAAAGTGGGATGATTGCCGGCTCTTCTCTGGGAATTGGGTTTATGGTCCATGCGGAAAAGCGGAATCGCCACGAGACCCGGGCCGAACAATAAGCGCCGGTCCTGCGGTGTCCGACCCCGTCACGTGGTGCCGAGAAAAGTCCGGAGTGATTGATCTGTTTACGGGATCAAGGTTTCGGGTCATTTCCCCCCCTCCTCCTTTTCTTCCTCCCTTCAGCCGCACTCGTCCGTCCCCCGGTGCGTTGGCTCTAATGCGGTGCCATGTTCTGAATTTGGCAGCGAGGAATTGTTTTCAGCTCCTACTTTTCTTCTTTACCTCCGCACCCAGAGATTTGTTTTGTTACTATAAATGTTCCCAGCACCAGACGGAAGGAGAGAGCGAGAACTGGAAGGTTTCTGTAACACCCATCACTCAAGGAAAGCGTGTGTGTAGAATGGACGGCTTCTTAGCGTACGTTTAATGGAAGGGTGTGGGGAAGAAAGAGCTGCGGACGGACGGACGGACAGGCCTGGCGGGTGAAAGGAAAGAGAGAGGGATGGGAGGAGAGAGCGAAGGAGACGGGTGGAGGTGTGGGCACGTAGCTTATTATTTCTCTCCTCATGTGTTCTCTTCTGTTCCCCTGCAGAACCACACANGGAAGGGTGTGGAGAAGAAAGAGCTGCGGACGGACGGACGGACAGGCCTGGCGGGTGAAAGGAAAGAGAGAGGGATGGGAGGAGAGAGCGAAGGAGACGGGTGGAGGTGTGGGCACGTAGCTTATTATTTCTCTCCTCATGTGTTCTCTTCTGTTCCCCTGCAGAACCACACACTGAGCCAGCACGCACAGTGAGACCGGGCCCCGCAGGACTCCCGGTTCAGCCCGGAACCCCGACCCGGACCCGGTGGGGGAGGAACATTTCAACATCACAGCCAATCAAAGTGTCATTTGCTACTCACATGTAAAACTCTAACGATTCCACCACCAGGCGCAGCTATTACGAACGGTGGGGAATGAATATTAATGGGATATGCTATTAAAAAAAAAAAAGAGAGAAAAGGAGGGGAAAAAGATGGAGGGAAAAAGGTATTTTACGTGCAGTATTTTTTATCGTCCCTTCTTCCTGGTTGTGTGTTTTTTGTTTTTTTGTTTTTTTTTCCATTTGTTTTTTTTTTTTTGGTTTGTTTTCGGGGACAAAAGAAAAGACGGAAGGAAAATCGCCGTCTGATTTTTATCTGTAGAAACGCACTCGTCCTCCGTTGCTTCATGTATCCAACCTCATACGTGCCAATTTTGTTCTTTTCCGCGCATATATTCTCAAGGCTTTGGGTTTGTTTGTACCGTTTATTTCTTGCAGTAAATAGGTACTCGTGCTGTGCTGTGATTGCTTGCCGGTCGTAATATTTTGCTTTTCCTTTTTATTATTATTGTTATATATTTTCTTTTTTCTAATTACAGTAAAAAGACAAAAAACATGTAATGAAAAAAAAATGTAAAAATGAACAAAAAACAAACAAACAATGGTTTTGATTGGATTTTCCAGTACATGGGCCTTATGGATGTTGTAAAAATGAATATCATTGATTTCAGTGCAACTGGATGATGTCTGCTTTTTAAATGTGAATTAACCAGATTGCAATAAACTAGTACAGTTGAAAATAAACGAATAAATAAATCATGAATAAAGGGAAACGGCGTCTGAAGTGGTGTTTGTTTAAAGCTCCGGTCATATTATACTCATCCAAATGAATAAATGAAGAAGTCATGTTATTGAGATGTTATTACACTTGTAACCTTTCAGTGAAGAGGAAGGCGAGGATGAGGAGGTTTAATCTGGGATCAGACGATTTGAACGTTCTTTTAAATGCGGTTAATTAAATGTTACGCTCAAACTCTTAAATGTAGCAGATGAAGCGTTTTCACACAGAAGATTTAACATTATAATCGTTTACTTAAAGTTGTAAAATACAAAGATCAGTCAATAAAACCCAAGGGAAAACATTTGAAATTTGGACACTATCCAAACAAAAACAAAAATGAAAGCAAGACGTTTTTAAAACGATTTATTGCAGAGTGTTGTAAAAGCTTTATGATTCTCGTAAGGTGCAGGAGTTGCTTGTGATCCACTGAATAAGGATAAAAACATCTATTTAAAGCAGCGCTCCGTCCACCAGCTTTAATAGCGTCCATGTGTCGGAGCAGCTGGCCTGGCCGCAGAGTCTCATAACTTGAGCTGGACAGAAGGTCGATGCTGTTCCCAGAAATCAGCCATCGGAACGCATCGATACACTACGGGCCCCCGAGGGCCACTGAACCTGTCTGCCCGGGAAACAGGGTTCGACACGGCATACGAGTGACTCCTTAAACACTCCAGCACGCCTGCCACCTAAACACAGCTAGTCCTTCAGCCCAGTCTGTCAACCAGGACATTTCTAATCCTATTCTCTCTCTTTCTCTCTCTCTCTATATGTCTGTCTCTCTTCAGGCTGCCCACTGCTCCTGTGTGTGTGTTTGTTCATTCATTCACTTTATGGTTAAATGCACGATTTTGATATGGCCCCTAGTGGCCATATTGACAAACTCACTCACTGTGTTTCTTGTTTTCTTTCTTTCTTTCTCTCTGGCAGTCTGTCCATGTTTTTTTCTGTCTGTCTATCTGTCTATCTATCTATCTATCTATCTATCTATCTATCTATCTGTCTATCTATCTATTTATTAATGTGAATGTGTGTTATAAGTACATATGTTAAGTGTGTTATAATTTATTATAAATTATAATTCTCTCTCTCTCTTTCACTCACACACACACACACTTATCTTGGTCTCTATAATTTTCAGACTTAACAGTGTATATCTATTCTCAGTTTAGATTTTTAAAAGTTAAAAATTCTAACCTAACTTATAAATAATTAAAATGATGTATGTCTATAAATGCAACACGCAACCAGTTAAAATATTAGATTATAATTTAATATAATTTAATTTAATAGTAATTAAGGTAGCGAAAACAAGATTACGGCATTGTTGGTCTTGGACTGAGAAAAGCGCTATATAAATTAACTTGAACTTGATTAAGTAGCATAACATAACATGATGTTTTCGTTGTCTTCTCCCTACTATAGAGTAGGAATGACTCTTAGGGATCATCACAAAACTACACCCTCACTAAGAAACGACACGCTTGAGTTACGTTAAGTGTGGAAACATTGATATCCGTCTATGTACTATAAAATCTTACAAAATACCTTAAATTGTCTCTTATTATTCTTTTGATAGTATCAGTTACCAATTCAATACTTGCGTGGCACAAAACACACACGGATTTTAAAGACGGTTCCTAAAGTCATCACCATGTGAACCAGTAAAACTTTTCCTCACGTGCACTTTCCCCAGTTTAAACCAGACTGTTTACAGACACGTTCCCGCGATCCCACGAGGCACAACACTGGGCAAACTACGTGTGGTGAATCAGTAGCAGAAACGACGCATCTTCCTCGTCGTGGTGATGGACGCCGCGCGTGTTTGTTGTATTTCCGGGTCTGTTTCTCAGAAGCAGGAAACTCCGCGCGCTCCGCAGGGAAGGTGTGTCGGTCAGTCGGTCGCGGTTTCACCTCGAACCCGCCGTATTAGTTACCGCGCGCACAACACCCCGTCATTATTTATGCATTCGCTTTGAAAACCGGCCGTATTAAAGGAGAATGGCGGCGGCGTTGTTGTCCGAGACGGAGATCAGGCAGCGGTCAATGGCTGAGGAGGATCCGAACGGGAACGAGCACGGGGCGGCTTCACGCAGCACCGCGCCCCGCTGGGGACCGCAGCACGCCGGCGCACGACAGCTCGCCAAACTTTACTCTCCAGGTAATAAACGCTCTGTCAAAAATCACGTCTTATGTGGCAGTTGTTCCGCTGCGGTCATGAGGCCAAACGAAGGCCAGGAAACCACAGGACATGTTAAATGACAATAAAGTTCCTGACATTCGGAGGAGAGGAACAGCAGTGATAGCGGAGCAGGTTGTTGCTATGGTAACGATACACACTTCGACTGCTGAGAACAAGTATTTTGACTTTCGATTAATTGGTACTTTTTGCTTTTTTTATCCCCTCTCACTTCAAACACAGAGATGCATTTTTTAGGCTAGTTGTATTTGCGCTCTTGGTTGATTCTAAGTCAAGTTTGGATCTCTTCAGACCTCAAAAAGAGTCACTTTTCTAGGCCGTTATCAGTTTAATTTTGTTTTTAGTGTAGGTTAATAAAACCCTAAAACCTTGTTTTTTTTTTTCTTATTTACATATTTGCTTTTATAACCATATGATGGTTGCATTGACAATGCAGTGTTTCTATAAGAAGTTTTAAAATTGCCCAAATTTGTGCATTTGTTCTGTTACAAAATAATTTTTAGGTTTAATACAGTAGTTTAGTTCTACATTTATTGTTTGCATTAACTACCAGACTGCAATTAATTCAACAGTTTAATTAATTCAACTATAGCGACAACTTTTAATAGCAGTTTTATTCCTTTTTGTGTCAGAACAAATACAGTTATTGTGCGTTTCTGCTGTGGAACATTTAAAAAAAATATTTTATTTCATTTTGAAGTAACTTTGTTTCATTGTTTTCTAGTTAATTTTTAAGAGACGTTTGAATAGACCTTGTGTTTGCGTTGGACTGTAATTTTCTGTGTTATTTCTGTGTGCTAGTCTCGTGTGCCTGAATCTCATTCTAGCCCTAGGAAAGTAAGAATCTGAACGTAGAAGTCATGATGGTGTCTGAATTATTCATCGTAGGTGCATGTCCACTGTGAGAGACATACAGTAATCTAGAAAAATCTGGAAATCTTCCTAATCATCGCTGATTCACTTCTCACTTATGAATTGGTGTCATTGTCCCTCTTGACGTCACTCTAAATGGTGGAGACTGTGCCTGCGACTGTGTTTACATAATCTAAACCCTGGATTACATACGGACATCGNCCGGGAAAGAAGCGGCACTGGGCGGACGAGGGGGGGAGGGATGGAGTGGTTGGTCATAGCGTCCAGAGTGGCAGATTATAAAACTGGAACCAGGAACTAAATCTGAAAAAGCTCGCTCCTTCGCTCGTGTTCTATGCCGCCCTGGTCTGACTGGTGTGTGTGTGTGTGTGTGTGTGTAACCTGTTGTATCTGCTCTTGTGTTGCAGAGGAAGGCATCAATCATGAGTGCAAGCTGTGTAACCAGATGTTTGACTCTCCGGCCAAGCTCCTGTGTCACCTGATCGAGCACAGCTTCGAGGGCATGGGAGGCACCTTCAAGTGTCCCGTCTGCTTCACAGGTGCGGGGTCCGACCTGGGGGTGGGCGGGGTGGAGGGCGTGGGGTTGAGGGGCAGACGAGCGTGGAGCGAGGGGGAGACGCTCTTTACCAGCATGCTGAGTATGGTCACTTGGTCACGCGCTTGTCTAACTGCTCGNTTTGCATAGCATCTGCTAAATGACTATAAAATAAACATACATACGAACCAACAGACATGGATGGATGGATAGATGGATAGATAGATAGTACTTTTACTAGATAGAGGTCATCAGGGTGACGTGAAAACGAATGGATGGATTTGTTAATTGGTTGACGGATTTTGAGTCACAACTTTGTTGGTAAACTTTTGTCCGTGTTGTAAATCAATGGCTGATGCCTGAGAGTGGCCTGATGGAGATGATGATGCGGGTGAGTGTCTGAGAGGAACTCATTACTGTGACCACACGTCACGCACGGCCGGCCATATCCCACTTTATAGATTCATCGCAGAGTAAACAGGATTTACAGGCTGCTTTCTTTTTCCCACATCTCCTCTGCTCGATCAATGTAGTATTACGTTGGCAGATCTGGTTGGCGTGTGGAAGTCTACAGGCTGCTTGAACGAGAGATGTAAATGACCGACACTTATCACGTAAAATGTCATCGCTTACAAATGCTCGGAGACGGCTTTTCCTTTTTTATTCCCTTCTAAATGTTGGAAAAATGTCTCTTTGCCAAAATGTGTTTGCCAAGGTCGCGTCTGTTTATCTGGCGTCACTCTTAATGGGGGCGATTGTTGACTCGTGTTCCGTGTTGAGTAGATATGGAGGCGTTTAGATGGGCCGCTCACTTCCTGGTGTCACGCTGAGACTGTGACGCTGATCGATCGGGAAGGATAATGACCCATTTCTTTATTTCACACGCCAACAGTGTCTTCTGTGGTCGTGCTGAATGCGTTTAGATTCAATGGCATCAGATAAAAATTCCATTTTCAGTACTAGGGTCGACAATATAAATGGCCCGGACATACTTTTAAAACCGTCTGGGCCACCAGATTGGTCCAGGTACTGATGCGGTGGGGCCAAAAAAAAAAAAAAATTCTAATTTACTTGTTATTGTATTTTTGCGACCTGCACAAAAATCTGGGCATCAAAAACCTAAAGCAAGATTAAATAAAGCAGCGCGGGAGAAAAAAGACAGCAACTGCTTACCGATAATTTGTTAAAAGGAAGGTTTGTTAAATCACAAAGCTTTTTATGTATAACGCTAACGCGACTTTCTTTACGCCTTTTACGACTCTACTCTCACGACACTAATATTAAACGAGTTTAAAGTACTTGAGTAAACTTTGGGAATTTTTGTACATTTGGTAAATATACAATATGTATACAATTAATATAATATAAAACAATTGAATCTAAAAAAATAAAATAAAGGTAAGACGAACGCGTAAAGAAACTGAAAAAAATCCTTAAGACATTGAAACACTGAGAATAGTATTTGTACTTGTATTTATACTTGTACTTTATTGATTGCGTTAATTTATTGGGACTGCCTGAATTTAAAAGTTGATTATATTTTCGGTACTCCGTACAAGTACAAAGTTGGCAAAAGTACTAAGTAAAAAAATATTTACAATAGTTACTAAATGTACAAAATTTCCTAAAGTGTAGTAAAGTACTTTACACCTCTGCTATTAAACCATAGTATAATGGCCAAACTACTATCATGAATATTACCCGAAGAACATAGAGTATCTGACGAATATTTTACTACATTTTTTTTTTTTTTTTTGCATTTTTTGTAAGGTCAAACGTTTTTGCCGTTTAAATCACTCTGGCAGGAGTGAGTAAAAACACTATTTCTACGGCACTTTAAGTCACTGCTGTGGTGCTGCTCTTTGCTCTTTTTACATGTGTTGCAATCATGGACTACACTTCCCATGTTCCCGTGTTTCTGTTCGCGTCTGGTGTGTCATCTTCATCTGTTATCAGTTCCACCTGTTCTTCATCTGTCTTATTATTTAAGTCTTCACCCGTGCCTTAGTTCTTCGTCAGTCATTAACGTTGCACATCGTCTGTCCTGCTGTCGTCTGTGAGTTTATCATCCTGTTTCGTCATTAAATGTCCGTTTCTTGTCACCACGATCCCTGGCTCTTCGTCTCATCACCATCACCCGACCCGGGATCGTAACAATATGTAACATATTACATTATTCGCACTTGGATGGTAAATTATTACTATGATTGTTCCAGACTGATTCATTCTGAACAAAGCAAGCCAGACATGTAAGGTGTTTTTTGTCAGAAGCATCTAATTGACAGTATAAAGTTAAAAATACAAATAGCCACTGAGCTCGGCTACATGTTTCTTAACCCCCATCACCCGGTCAAACGCCGGGTAAAAGAAAGAAAGAAAGCAAGTTCAAGTTCAAGTTCTGAGCACTTGTAAGGCGCTTTTCACAGTTTTAACTGTCTCAAATCGCAGGAAGAGAAAATCAACAGAGAAACTGAGCAAAAGCAAAAGGCATTACAAAAAGAAATCGCAGAGAATTGCACTTGTTCTATGTTTTTGCTCAGTTTTGCTGGACTTTGTAGTAAACCTTAATCTTAAACAAATTAAATATTATTCATGATGTTTTTTTTTTTTTTTTTTTTTCACAATTATTGGCCTAATACTCGATGCGTAGTTCTGGGCCAGTGGTTTTGATAGTCGGGCCAGTGGCTAATTTCTCTCATTGTCTACCCCTGGACTAAATTAGGTCTTCACACACAAACCTCTATTCCTGAAAGTTTCCGTCACCATTTATGGTCAATTCTAGTGGCGTTTGTTCGGTAAAGAGACGAGTGTGGATTGTAGAGCGTGAAAGGAGAGACAGTTGGCAGAAGGCTCGTGGCCACTGGTGTGTGTTTCAGGTCCGACTTTAGACCAGAACCCGACACCAGACACCATGTATGACACTGTTCCGCCACCCGAGTCCGAACACCTTTTAACGGATTGGTTTCAAACGTCCAATCAAATATAATGTGAATTATTGTAGGCATTAATGCGCTTTCTAGGAAGCCAGTTTCTGCCGCAAAGCACTGAATTAATCACGGTTTATAAAGTCAGAATTCTGACTTTTTTTTTTTTTAAAAATTAATTAGAGGTTTAATTTTTAACAACTTTTAATCTCTTTAATATGTATTAGTTTTAATATTTTAAAACATTTTTAATGCTTTTAAAGACTTTTTTTGTATTATATGCTAATTCTTGCTGTTTATTTCTATTGCTTTGATCAAATGTTGTTTAAGAATTCATTTTTATTTGTAGGTTTTATTTATTAAATTTTTATTGCACTAATATTTTCATTTAGCTTAAAAAATGGTATATATTATCTAATCTTAACCTCCAAAAAGTTCCACAGAATTTTACCTAGAAAAAAATGTCAAAAAAAGTTACACCAAGTATTTCTCATAATCCACTTTTAGAGCAGATCTCGACACTTAAGTCCTCAGCTTTATCGACAGCACAATATTCATACGCGGAATCTGATCTGCTGTATAATTTATGCGCCTTTACACCGGTTTGACCCCAGCACACTCGGTGAACGCTCCTGGCACTTGATCGCTGACCCCTGGGTCAAAAGGTCAGCGCTTCCAGGTTCTGAAACGCTGAGCTGGTCAGGTGGACAAGTCACGACGGAATCCGACGTCGAATGCCGCACGTTCTCGCTCTCGTGCTCCACACCGCCAGCGTAAACAAAAGCCAAGTGAGCTCTCGAGAGGAACGAGGGAGAGAAGAAAAGAGAAGATGGAGAGGTGAGGCGGAGGAGGGGAACCTGGCTACCTGCAAACTTCCTGCTGGGCTTCTCAATTATACACACACCAGGGCAGCTAAATGCATTAGGGCCTCAGCAGCACACACACACACACACACACACTGGAGACGAGGTGGGGGTCAGGAATGGCAGGAAGTCCACATCACATGCTTCACACACACACACACACACACAGGGTGTCCAAACACATCTGCGACGGAGCCACGGCCGTGATTAATATTTGATGCGTCTTTGCGTGTGATCCGGGTGGTTCTGTGGCGGCGGGAGACGGGGACGGTGGGCGAGCCGCATAATTACTATTATCCAAATTCCATTTGGCTTTCCCGCTCTTTCCTGGATCGGCGCCGTGTTTAGTCCAGAGTTCTCTTGCTCCGCTGTGAATTTTCAATATTTAAAATCCACTTTCTGCATTTTAATCCCTCTCCCTTATTAATGAATCCCAATCTAAAGGCCGCGCGCTTAACTCTTCCCGTGCCCGAGGTCAAGCCAGAAGATTTCAGATGCCATTCGGACTTGTTCGCTTGGATTGAGCAAAATCCCGAGGTGTGACCTTCAGTGTTCATCACTCTTGAGATTCGGAGGTATTAAAAGAACGTGTGTGTGTGTGTGTTGCTGTGGAATGGTGGGTCTCCGGAGTCCTTCCTCTCCAAGTTTGTCATCTGTGGCCCGATTCAAGGTCAGATCCACTGGATAAAAAGCGAAACGTGTTTTTGAGTTTTGTGTTTGAGTGTAACTGATCCAGAAGCAGCTCCGTGATGAACTATATTTAGGGATTGACAGTATTTGAGTGTTTCTTCCGCGATTGGATCTCCGGCTCTGAACTCGGGCTGAACTTTACCTGTCCTCACATCCACGAGGCCTTTGTCTCTCATGCGACCAAGAGAAGTTCAGTCGTCACGTTGGAAAAATAGCAGAGCGTCGTGTGTGTGTGTGTGTGTGTGTGTGTGTGTCCCAGGTTGAGTCGTCCACTGAGAGCAGATGAAAGCAACAAGGCCTGTGACTGATCCATTTGTCCGGATCCAGGGAATTCTACCTCCCTTTCTCTTTCTCTCTCCATGTATGACCCACTTTCCCCGTCTCTCCCTTCATTCCTGAAGGCCCCTCTGAAGACGGGCCTGTAGAGAGCTGGCAAGGGGACAATCTGTGTGTGTGTCGCTAAATATAGTTGTGTGTTCCGATACCAGGTTCATTTTCCTGGCCAGATTTTGATGTTTCGGAATCGATAGCGTTTGCTTTCTGCGTGTGAGATGTCCTTGTGCTTGTGGGGTGAAGAATGGCACAGTTGGCAGAAGGTTTTGTGCGTTTTTGTCTGAGAACACAGGGGCCCTTGCAGGAAGAGACGAGCCTTTGTTCCTCCAGAACAAACCACACAAATCGCACACACTGTTCTCGCCAGTGGACTTCTGCTCGGCAGGTGATGGGGCACTAACACACGGCCACGCCCGTTCCAGCCCCGCCCGGCATGACTGTCAGTCTCCAGTTCTTAACTACTGTCTCTCCATTATAAGTCCACACCCAACCATGATGTAGAAAAAAACCCAGTAGCATTGTTTTCCTGTCTGTCCAAAGAACTGTCTCTCTGTCAGTCCTACTAACTGACT
>SOMO01000406.1:10574-24491 GCA_028128575.1 Paedocypris carbunculus
GAACTAGAAGTCTGTTTGCGCTGAATGTTAATTTGTGTGTGATTTGTGAACAGGCACATGCTAAGGTCTGGCACACTTATGACTCTCATTGGCGGAGCAAACAAAGAGGTATTTTTTAAGGCTTTTTAAGGCATGTTTCGTTTGATTTCATTTAAAATGGTATGTTTTGTCAGGACTGGTGGGGATTTCACTCTCAGGAGACTGGGGAGAGCCGGTGGACATCACCAGCCAGAAGGACATCGACGCTGCCGAGAGATACATCCAGTTCTACATCGGCTGGTTTGCCACGCCCATCTTCCACGGAGATTATCCTCAAGTGATGAAGGATTTCATAGGTACAGTGGTTCACCAGGGGCTTGGGGTAGGAAGAGAGGATGAGGAGTGTGAGCTGTGTTTAAGGGAGGAAGAGCGCGCAGCAGGGGCTGGGAACGTCTCGTCTGCCCACCTTCTCGTCTCAGGAGAAGAGCTACATCAAAGGCACTTGTGACTTCCTGGGAGTGGGACACTTCACCACCCGCTACGTCACTCAGAAGAGCTTCACCTCCAGCCGCGGAGGAACATACTTCACTGACCGCGACGTGGCGGAGCTGGTTGACCCGCGCTGGCCGGACCCCGGCTCCGAGTGGCTCTACTCGGTTCCCTGGGGCTTCCGTCGACTGCTCAATTTCATTAAGGTGTGTGAAGCCATCGACTTTACTAATGTCTTCTCTGTGATATCTAATCACCTGAACAAACAAGAACATCATTGCTGATACACCACCTTACTGGTTTTCCTGAAGACTCAGTATGGAAACCCCATGATCTACATCACTGAGAACGGTGTCTCTGAGAAGATGACGTGCACGGAGCTGTGTGACGACTGGAGGATCCAGTATTACAGGGATTATATCAACGAGATGCTCAAAGGTGAGTGTACGTAATGTTTTTCGTGACGACTTTAGAATTGTAGTAGCACTTGCACAGAGGTCACAGAAACGACCAATCAGCATCAGAGGAGCAAAGTGAGCAGTGATGNTTCCTGCAGCAATCCGGGACGGGGTGAACGTGAGGGGCTACACGGCCTGGTCTCTGCTGGACAAGTTCGAGTGGGACGAGGGCTTCTCTGAAAGGTTCGGCTTGTACTACGTGGACTTCAGGAGCAAGAACAAACCGCGCTACCCGAAAGCCTCGGTGCTCTTCTACAAGCGCATCATCAAGTCCAATGGATTCCCCAATCAGAGAGAGGTGCGTGTGTCTGGTGGCCACTAAAGCTTCTTCACCATACGGCAAGAGGGTCTGGAGAAGTTTGTGAGAGCGTTCATCTGGAACAGAAGCAGAAGGTACAACATGTCTGCATGTTACTTTTGGCAGGTGGATGTTTGGAGGATGAAGGCGACGGAGACGTGCTCCTCCAGCAATCAGCTTCTGGCTGCAGGTCAGTGCAAAAGGAGCCAGATTGGGGCAAACAAGGAACATTTCCATCTGTTGACCACTAGACTAAAAAGAGCACAACCTTGAAGTCAGTAGATCTTTAAACCATGTGGCTGCAGTCGATAACGTCTAGAAGGCGGAATCAAAAACCTCTAATGGGACTTTTCTTTGTTTGCCCCTCCAGCTAGAAGAAAAGCCCAGGAAAATAAGGATTATGCAGCAAAGCCAAAGGTTTGGCCGGTGCATGATGAGGTTTAGACACTAGGGTACATTTCAGAGCCACTTGTTCTTGCTGCTTGGCTTGGCAAACTTCAGCAGTGTCCTTGAACATCTTTAGCTGAAAACAAGCTCCAGCTCAGACTGTCCTTAGATAGGAGAGGACATGTGTTCTGTTCTATTCAGTCTGCAGGAATTCTCCATTTTTTGTGGTGATTATTTCCCCAAATCTGTGCCAATTTTGTTCTTATTACGTATATGTTGTATATAAAAACGTATCACGTGTGGGAGACGCACGATATCTGTACATGACACAAATCATAAAAACTCTTGTCTATTTTACTCGTCTATTTTAAAATTGTACATTTTGAAACATGTTAAAAAGCTCTGGTGCTTCTACTCCACAACACAATTCCTGCAGATAAGAGTCATAAACCGAAGAACTATAAAGAGATTTCAGGATTTGGAACATGGCTGTACAGTGGTAACCCCGACTTATAAAATGAATTCATGCCGAGAGAAATTTCACTAGCTGAGCCGCATTTTACATGTAATTTTTAAATGTATTTTAAATGTACATCTAATCCGTGTAGTACCTTTGTAGATTCAGATAAACTGAATTTATAAATGATAAAATATTTGGTCATAAATGTAATAAAAACATGTTACATAACAGTTGTTTTGTTACCCTTTATTAGGTGTTTATAAAGCAATATATTACACAATAAAAATCAAATGATACTGCAGACGATCTCACATGAACTTTTGTTTATACCGCCATCTTAAAAATACGTCACTCAAATTTTCATAATCTTGTGACAAGTGATGTCGCCTGGAGAGGAACACAACGCCGTTTGGAAACAAGACGTACATTTTGTACAGTATTGTTGAAGCAAGACCTCTGAAACCAACAATTGTTTTTGATGTTTTTGTTTATTTGACACGATTGAAGATTAAATAACTTCTACACTTTTACACGCCGGGTATCTAACACTCCTTTCGTAGATTTGGAAAAATGTCTTTGAAATTTTGATGAAATTGTCTCGGAGATGCGTTTTGTAACTCAAAACTTTCGAGAGACATTATTTCTAAGACATAAGTTGGGTTACCACTGTATCTCCGCTGCAGAAATGTCTCCATACATCCCGAAACATTCATCAACCTTACACTCACACGAAAAACTGGATGGAGCGAACAGTCATACCGATGTTTTAAATGTCTGCGTGTCCTGTTTTCTTGCGTGACGCTTCGCACTGCTTAATGTTGTGTTCTCACAGTGGCCCTCAAAGGGTTAATAAAAGAGTCCTGACGTTTCTCTCTCTTCATTAGAGGAACAGCGGAACACAGCTGCCAATATTCTAAGACTTATTCATGGTAAGCCACCGCACGCACCAGACACAGTGTGAGAGCCAGGTTAACCCTTTGAGAGCTCTTGGGCTGAGCTGACACGTCTAACATGACCGTCTGATACGTTTCAGATCCTTTGACCAGCCACATGGAGATGGTGACGGAGGTCGTGGTTCCCACCGTGTGCACTCTGTGTATTCTGATCAGCGCCATCTTCCTCATGTTTCTCCTTCGCAAACGCAACTAGTGAAGTGAACCTCCGCGTGGCCCTCAACGTTTACATGAGATTCATCGTTGTTCACCCCACATTACAATAAACTCGAAATAATGCTTCATGTTGATGCGTGTATAATGTGGGCTCTTACCGGTGTCAGTTGAAGCTTATGAGACTGCAGGTCTCCAAAGTCCTGTAGTATGCCATCTTCTCGTCTGCTCCGTTCATCGATTCAACCTGTGGGGATTCTGTGGCAGGGTGACAGGTGAAGTTAGTAGGGTTAAAGCATTTGGAAAGTCATATTAGATCCCTCCTCCACCTAAGTCGAAGCTGACGTGGTCCACTGGGGGCTTGTCACTAAGGAACAGGGAAGTCTGGACTTCTCCTGAGGCCTGGCCACTGGACACCTCCACGCCCCAGCGCATCGGCTGTTCTCTGAGAACACAAGCACGTCACNAGTCTCTTTATTCTCTCGCACTTAAATAAACCTCAACATGTACACGTATTTACTGGCAGCTTACCTTAAGAAAACCACAAAGCATCAAAGGACCATTTACTGTAGCGGGTTAAGATTGAAAGAGACTCAAAATAACATCACTGATTCCAGCATGAAACTCAATTGAACGGGGAAAAATTTTCATATCTAACAATAACACATTCTGAAACTCAGGAAATGTAACCAGTTTAAAGCTTCACGTGAGCAATGCGGTCAGGACAACATCTAAACCAGGAGGAAGAACGTCTGCTCACAATCCAATGCTGTGAGTGGGAGTGGCCGGCTGATTGAGTCCGATGGTGCTGCACAGCCATCCAGCAAAGTCCACCTCTTCCGCTTCTGACGTCTTGNGTCACAAGTGAGGTTTGTTAAAAGTATATTTAGAGATGCATTTAGCCGACATTTTAAGTTTTTTCTTTTTTATGTTGTGCGTGAAAATTCAGGGGGGGTGTTTATATTCGTGTAAATATGGTAAGTGGAGATGTTGTGAACTCACTTTTCATAAAAGTAACTGATGTGCGTCGGGTTGACTTGCAGCCGGAAAACATGGTTCTCGTCGTACGGTGACGTTTTATAAAACTTCAAACAAGACCTGATGAGACAAAACAAATGTTTCAGAATCCACGCAGACAGAGTTTCTAAAAAAAAAAAAAATAACGGCATTCAGACACTCACTGAGTGAACAGGAAGAGCCGTTCGTGTGGCAGGTTGAGGACCGTGCCCAGGATCTCCAGAATGTGGTGCAGTTTCCTCAATCTCATCACCTGCTCCTGCAGATCAACCTCCGTTTCCAGATAAAAACTCTGGCAGGGAACACACGCTCTAACCACAAGCGCTAATTTAACACTCCATCAACAGCCGGAATGATCTTACCAGATAATTCAGGGTCGTAAGCTCCTTCCCTACAAATCAAGTCGACTATGAATAAACTCTCACACATACAGTTTAAACTCGTCTCGAAAAAGAAAGAAAAAGTCATTTACCAACAAGGCAGTTGATGAAGTCCTTCCGCATCTTGTCCAGTCCCATTTCCAGCAGCATTCTTGTCGGCGTGAGTCCGGTGAGCGTCACAGAGTCCATCTGCTTCTGGTAGGACTGTAAGATCAGTCTACTGAGGGAGCTGTTGCTGCTTTTGTGGATCTGAGAGAAGAGCGGTCTGTTACCTCCTGTCACATTAACATCATGTATCACAGATCCGCACTCACCCATGGCTTGATCTGACCATATTTCACTGCTTTGAGCACAATCTTCAAGCAGTCGGTGATGTCTTGAAATGAAGTTACGCCTAGAAGGAGATCAAAACCCATCTCAGGTTAGTATAGCAAACACTTCGTCCTTCAGGAAACTTCGAACACTATATTTACTCTTCCTCATCCTTTCCCACAGCTGCTCAGTGAAGTCCAGATCTCCACGTTTGATCACCATCAAGTTGTAGTCTGCTGCCATTTCTGCTTTAGACTTTAGTTTCTGGTAGGAGCAACAAAACAAAGTCCTAAATTCATAGTGGTCAGGGTCTATAGTAGCTCATTGAGGAAAAGCATCTTTAGTGTGAAAGCCTTTCTTACCCGAGACTCTTTGGCACTGACACCTAGCACGCCATTGGAAATGTTCTCAAGCTCTAAAATGTGGAGCAAGCTTTATTCATCATTTCAGACACACGTTAGATTATCAAATAAAGATTTTAAAGAGCAGACACAAAAACAACGGCAATGACTTTGGTTCTAACCCTCTATAAGTGCTCTGGTCAGTTCCACTGCTGACAGAGTCTCCACCTGTTCCAACCATTCTGTTTCTCCGGTCCTCAGCCCTTCTGCCAGAGCCTACACACGAAAAACAAGGGTGTAAAGCTGAGGAGCAGAAATCAGTTATAACAAAGGGTTATTCTTATCATATGGTCTAATGATAAGATATGTTCTCCATCACGTTGTGATTTCTGACATCCTGTAACCTACCAGCAGGAACTCCATCTCTCGGTAGGTCTGATACAGTGGACTCCTCACATCACCAACTGCAACTTTAATATTCTATAAACAGTCCGAAGATATTACGTGTGTGTGTGTGTGTACACACGTTTAATACCTCACATCCTCTTGAACGTCTGCTACTTACTAGAGTTGCCACAGAAGACAAGGGTGGACACTCCAAAATTTTCAACACATTGTTCCACTGAAGGCTCACGATTACACTGCTCTGGGACTCTAAGCCCTTGTCCTTCATCGAGTCGATCGGGTTGTATTGAGCGTAACCTTTGGTCACCATCTGCAAGGAGGTGAAGAATCAACCAAGGTCTGACGTATTCTGACGGATGCGTCTCTTACAGCTGAGCTATGATGTCTCATCTGATGCTCTCGCTTAAGCTCGTCTAAAGTGCTAGTGGAGGTCTCATCTTCAGTTGGACCTGTAACAAATACAGTAAAAGTGTGATTTTAGATGTTTCAAGACAAAGTCCTTGCTCTGTGTTGAAGCGACCATCTGATCATGATCATACTTTTGCAGGTGACCATGTAGAGCTTCATCCCAGCAGTCTTGTTCTCGATGTGGACCGGTTCTGCCCCAAACCAGGCAGTCGCACACGGATCCAAACCATCACAGCGAACCCAGAGCGGCCGTGGAGATGCTGGCGCTTTAACCAGAGGCATGTTGGGATTATGGGCCATGGTGAACCAGGACAGAAGCTGCCTGTCGGACCAGAGCGTTGTATTTAACACAGAACTGTTTAAAAATTATGCTTTAACACACAGATAAATGCATTACCTTGCTTTCATGACAGAGAGAGGCTGATGATCAGGTTCCACGTTCATGAGTGATTCTTCAACCCGACTGTGGTCCGCAGAACCACCAGTAGTGTCCAGATATGACTCTTCACACTTCAGCGACTAGTCATGGAACAAAACCAGAACAATATGTGTGCGGTACATGACAAACACAAGGATTTTAGTGAGTAAAAAAACGTACTGCTTTTTCACAAATTAAAACTGATTGTTTCCCCTTGAGAATAAGGTGGAGAAGATCGACATTCTGTCCTAGCTGAACCGACACTTCCCCCTGTCATAAAAAAATGTTAGTAAGTGTGTTCTGTACATTTAACCAGCATAATTCAGATGAGCGTGAATATATTTACCATGACAGCGCAGTTATCTTTATTTTCATCCTGTATCGAGCTTAAAACAAAAAGACAGACATTGACATAATTAAAATTTATTTAGATTTATTACAATACAACCACATAATATGTTTTAGGTAAATGAATCACATAATTAAGCCACGCAAGATTAAAAATACTCACTCGATGATCTTCACAAAGGCATTTGCTTGCGAAACTACGTTCGACGCCATTGCGTTTAACGTTCTCCACACTTCTAGTTTTTATATAAAAAAACTCTTATGATAAAACACCAAGACGAAGTGCAGCTACAGAAAAAAACAAAATAACGAAACTAAACGGAACTCTTAACACTTGTTTTGTAAGCGCGCGGCAAATCACGTCACTGAGGTTACGACCTCTACGTCATTAAGCCACTCCCATTAGAAAATATATATTTGTTTGTCCTTGCGATGTTATTTTCTATGAGAAATCTGGTTTTGTAAACTAGAACTACAAAATAAGTGAAAGATGAAGATAAAATCACGTCTTTAAAATCATGTGTTGAAAGTAGGTCCATCAGCGGACCACATCGGCTGGACCACAGTTTGAAAATAGATCCCCACCATTACGCTTTTATTGTGTGCCTTTATTAAAATTGTGACGTAATAAAATGTTCGCGTGAATAAAATGCCGTCGCCGTGGCCACAAATATCAACTTAAGGGAAAATAATTACTTTTTCGACGAACCAGTTCAGGACGGAAGTGACGTAGCCTCGGAAGGATACGCAAGTACCGGCGGAGCGCTTCAGTCTTCCTTTTCTTCCGTGGCCGCCATCGAGTTAGGAGCGTGGTTCCTGGCGAGCCGTGAAAACTTAAAATAATGGTGAGTACAGCAACCGTTTTTCGTGGTCGGCCGATGATTTTTAACTCGTTTCGGAATGTACATCAATATTTATGTTTAGCGCAGTACGTGTCCGTTGAGAGGCGAGAAGTCACGCGCTGGCGGGTAGGCTCGCGCACAGCCTGCTCACCGTGGCCATTTTGAACTGCGGCGTGTATACACGTGTAGTTCATGTAGACTCGTTTGGTAACCGTCCTTGTTTGGAGACGAGTTTAAAAACCTGTTTGTAGTCATTCACGTTAACATTTTAGAATCGTATGTGTGTCTTATTTCTTTGATGTGGCCTAAAGTGTCATTCAGATGTATTGGTTTATTTTGAGAAATGTACATTTTACAGCAGCAACCACAAAAGTAAGCAAGCAAAAGAAAACACAATAATAAACGAAGGAAAGAAAAAATATTGCACATTTAGTATCGCACGTTTGAACCAGTGTCATTGAAAGGCCTGGTTAAAGTATCTGACAGTGGGCGGAAGATAAAAATTGGTTACATTTATCCAATTAACTCTTAACACTTGATGTTTTAATTGTAGACCATATTAAATTATCAATAGCTAAATTTAGCAAATTTAAACCAAGCTTTATGTTCTTGCAATGATGGTGTAATTTGCGTCTGAATCTGCAATCAGTGACAGTTGCCTGCTGTCGTTTGCTGACGCAGAGAAGTGACGAAAGCAAAGACTGAGCAAGTTTCAGCTTTTCTCCTGTGTGCTTCTAAGAAAGATCCTCACTAACCATACGTCTTGTTGTTCTAGGCCTGTGCCCGACCGTTAGTCTCGGTTTACACCGAGAAAGGAGAGTCCTCTGGGAAGAATGTGGTGATGCCTGCGGTGTTCAGGGCTCCTATTCGCCCCGACGTCGTCAACTTTGTCCACACCAACATGCGCAAAAACAAGCGCCAACCATACGCCGTCAGCGAACAAGCCGGTACGCCGCCATTTATATCTTCGTTTGTGTTACATCAAGTTACTCATGATGAAGTTCTACTTCGGTCCGTGTTTCTGAAACCTGATTATACTAGAAGTTCTGATGCACACTGTCAACCCACTTGTTTCGCTTCGTTGTGGCCCGGTCTTGAGTTTAAGTGTTGTGTTTTCAGGTCACCAGACCAGTGCCGAGTCCTGGGGAACCGGAAGAGCCGTGGCCCGTATCCCTCGTGTGCGCGGTGGTGGTACTCACCGGTCCGGACAGGGTGCCTTTGGGAACGTATCCTTCATGCCGCTTCTCTTGTGGCGTTGTGAGCTTTGTTCTGCTGTGATGGTGTAATTTGCGTCTTACTCTGCGCACAGGGACGGTTGCCTGCCGTCTTACACTGGCGTGGCGGGTTGACGACTACGGAATCTGAGCGTGCTCATGTCAAACTGTTTTGCTTGAATGACGTTGGTCCTTTAACTGGGATGCAGATGTGTCGTGGTGGCCGCATGTTTGCCCCAACAAAGACCTGGCGCCGCTGGCATCGCAGGATAAACGTCAACCAGAAGCGTTATGCCATGTGCTCTGCCCTGGCAGCGACTGCCCTGCCTGCCCTTGTCATGGCCAAAGGTGAACACCATGTCTGCTGTCATGTAGTTCTTTGGCTTCCACTTGATGGCATCAATTTGACGTCTAGGGTTGATCTGAACGTCTGGCTTTTTCAGGTCACCGTATTGAGGAGATCCCCGAGGTCCCGGTGGTTGTTGACGATAAAGTGGAAGGTTACAAGAAGACCAAGGAAGCCGTTCTTCTCCTGAAGAAGATCAAGGCCTGGAATGACATCAAGAGGGTGATTAGTCAGCTAGTGGAGCGCTGAGGTTCTGTGTGTGCGCAGTGTCTGATGGGTTTGTGCCGTGCAGGTTTATGCGTCTCAGCGTATGCGTGCCGGTAAGGGTAAGATGAGGAACCGCAGGCGCATTCAGGCTAGAGGACCGTGCGTCATCTACAACGAGGACAACGGCGTGACTCGTGCTTTCAGAAACATCCCTGGTACGTCACGGCACAAAGCGTGTGCTACTTTCTCACCTTAGTGATGATAGTCTACTTCAGGTCCGTGTTTCTGAATACTCTGATCTCAGTAGAAGTTCTGATTATTACTGCTGTGTCTCCATGCTTTGCTTTGGTGTGTGTGTGTATGTAAGTGACCCGGCAGTGACTTGTGTTCTCAGGGGTCACGCTGCAGGCCGTCAACAGACTGGACCTGCTGAAACTCGCTCCTGGTGGACATGTTGGACGCTTCTGCATCTGGACAGAAGGTGCTTTCCGAAAACTGGACAGTCTTTATGGCACCTGGCGCAAGAAATCCTCTCTGAAAGTGAACTACAAGTGAGTGGCTGTACAGCGCTGGCCTTCCTGCCTCGACTCTGATGAACATGCTTTAGTCCGTGTTTTTGAACACAATGATAACCTTTAAAGTTCTGAGTCCGGCTGGTGGGGTCACTTTGGTCTTATGAGGTTTATCTTCGCGTGGTTAAATGCTCTTCTGTTCTTCTAGTTTACCGACTCACAAGATGACCAACACCGACCTGAACCGGCTCCTCAAGAGTGAAGAGATCCAGAAAGCACTTCGTCCAGCTAAGTACGAGCAGCTTCTGTACTATCTGTCTGACAGTCAATGCCGTGATGAGCTTCTCACTTCTGGTCCGTGTTTCTGACTAAAATGATTTCATTTAGAAGTCCTGAGTTGTTTTTTACACCGTGTGGGTCAGTGTGATTTCTTCTGCCGGTCAACACGATATATTTTGCCTTTTAGTCACAAGATCCACCGCAGAGTTTTCAAGAAGAATCCTCTGAAGAACTTGCGTGTGATGATGAAGCTCAACCCTTACGCCAAGACGGCCAGGCGTCACGCCATCCTCTCCCAGAACCCTGACGTAAGTGAATGGATAAATGCTTTGTGTCGGTGCGGGGAAATTCCGTCTCACAACCGCAGAAAAGAGATATACAGCAAATGTCTTTTTATCTGTTTCATTAAGTATGCAAAAAATGAACACGTAACACTGCACATTCCATCAATAAACACAAGTGCAAGTGCTCTTCGTCTCATTAACCTGTTTGTATATTTATTCTCTTGTAGATTAAAGCCAAGATGCTCAAGCCTAAGAAGAAGAGGGTGATCAAGAAAAACAAGGCTAAGAAAGTGGCTGCTGCTCCAGCCGCAGCTCAAGCGTAAGAGCTCAAGACAGTTGCTTCAATAAAATACATCATTCTGAGAAGTCTCTTTATTCTCTCGCACTTAAATAAACCTCAACATTTACACGCATTTACTGGCAGCTTACCTTAAGAAAACCACAAAGCATCAAAGGACCATTTACTGTAGCGGGTTAAGATTGAAAGAGACTCAAAATAACATCACTGATTCCAGCATGAAACTCAATTGAACGGGGAAAAATTTTCATATCTAACAATAACACATTCTGAAACTCAGGAAATGTAACCAGTTTAAAGCTTCACGTGAGCAATGCGGTCAGGACAACATCTAAACCAGGAGGAAGAACGTCTGCTCACAATCCAATGCTGTGAGTGGGAGTGGCCGGCTGATTGAGTCCGATGGTGCTGCACAGCCATCCAGCAAAGTCCACCTCTTCCGCTTCTGACGTCTTGATGAAGGGATCAACCTGCGGAGAGGCAGCGGTGCATTTATCTGATGCTCAAATCACCAGTATTTTTGTTCTACAGTTGCGTTTACCATGAGTTGCTTGAGGTCTGCCCGTTCTGCTGGGTTTTTTATTAGACTGAAATCAAAGTAAGACCAAGATCAAACCTATTCAGCAGCAAACATCCCTAGTTTCAACACTAGATGGCAGAACGCTGCTAAAGAAACATCACTGGAACTAATTTGTCGCAAGCCAACTAAAAAATATGGTTGCTCACCATTTATTCACAAAGTCTTGAAATTCAGCCCCAAAAATGCTGGGCAGCTTTGGCGGAGGCTAACACGAGGACAAAGCTTCATTAGTTTCCTGCGAAGCAGCCACATAATCCTCTTTATTTAGTTAGGAAAGCTTACTTCATTGACTATGTAGTCCAGCAGCTCAAATATCGCCATAGGTGGTCTGCTGTCGGGTCCATATGCTGGAGAGACACACATGTTTGTCTTATTCTCAATTCCCGTTTTGAATCCCAGTAACAAACAGACTTACATCCTCCAGGCCGACCAGGAGGCCGAGGTTTAGGAGAAGCCTCGCTGACCGACGGGTCACCCTCAAGTGGCTGACCAAAAATTTGTTCCAGCTCTTTGGAATCTGGTGGTGGGATTGGGAAGCGACCAATGGCCATTTCCACCAGAGAGAGACCCATGCTCCATATGTCTGACTGGACGGAGTAGTGAGTTCCCTGAAGGCGCTCGGGCTGTAGAGGAACAGGAAATACTGCGGCCTGAGAACCCTAAGATGCTCAAAACAGGAGTGACAGAGATCCGAACTTACAGACATGTAGGACCTGGTGCCCACGAAGGAATTGGCCATGGAGTCGATGAGCTGACCACTCACACCGAAGTCACACAGCTTGATCTCCCCACGTGAGTTCACCAGGATGTTAGAAGGCTTCACGTCTGCAGGACAGGGACGGCGTGAGTGGAGTGAAAGTGTTAAAGATGGAGAAGACAAGTGTGGCACCTCTGTGCATGATCTTGTGTTTCTCTCGCAGGTAGGACAGGCCTTTAATCACCTGAGAAGCACATGACACACACCTACACTGAAACTGTGCAGGACACCATGAAGATTCCCAACAACAGACACTGAGATACTGACCGCGATGCTGACTTTACCCAAAATTTGCTCCGGGATCTTGCCAGCTTTCTTCAGAGACTGGTCCAGAGAGCCTCCGTCCTGTGGAGTGGACTTCATTAATGACTAGTGGATTCTCATGAAAAGACCTCAGCATCCAGTCGACGGGTACCATGTGCTCCATGCAGATGCTGATCTCGCCATCGCTGTAGAATGCTCCGTAGAAGCCCACGATGTAGGGAGAGTTACACTCGTGCAGCACCTGCAGCTCGCGGATAATCTGGTTCCGTATCGCCGGCTTAATCTCCAGGTGGATGAGCTGTGGGACCGGATCAGAACATCAGATGGGCTCATCACTAGACATCTGGTCAGCATCACTCACCTTTCTTGCCATGATGAAGCCAGACGGTCGATGCAGAACCTTAAACACAACCCCCCCGTTTCCGGCTCCCAGCTCGCAGATCTTCTCAAAGTCGTCGTCCTTTAGCTCCCCGACCTTCTGCTTCTGGGTGAGAAAAGCCTCCAGACGCTTCTTCTGCTGCTCATCCAGCTCCAGCTCCTCCAGCTTCTTCTGCAAGGCTTCCAGGTTGGTTCTGACACAAACACGGGGGAAGAATGATTTCTCGGCAGGGTTCCTCTCTGAGTCTGGAGATGAAGCTGAGATGTTAATTAGAGCAGATGAATGGTTTCTCCCTAAGCACCATTAGAGGAAACAGCAATGAGACTGTTCCCAAAGCCCGTTTCCATGGCAATGCATTCCCAAGCTTTCTGTAGAAAGTGGTAACTTTTTTGAACTTCATCTTTGCATCTTCTCTATTTGATCCACTGCTCCGTGTGTGTGTNATGCTTTTGTGTCGCTGCGGGGAAATTCCGTCTCACAATTGCAGAAAAGAGATGTACAGCAAATATGCTTTTTATCTGTTTCATTAAGTATGCAAAAATGAACACGTAACACTGCACATTCCATTAATAAACACAAGTGCAAGTGCTCTTCGTCTCATTAACCTGTTTGTATATTTATTATTTCTCTTGTAGATTAAAGCCAAGATGCTCAAGCCTAAGAAGAAGAGGGTGATCAAGAAAAACAAGGCTAAGAAAGTGGCTGCTGCTCCAGCCGCAGCTCAAGCGTAAGAGCTCAAGACAGTTGCTTCAATAAAATACATCATTCTGAGAAGTCTCTTTATTCTCTCGCACTTAAATAAACCTCAACATTTACANNNTTCTCTTGTAGATTAAAGCCAAGATGCTCAAGCCTAAGAAGAAGAGGGTGATCAAGAAAAACAAGGCTAAGAAAGTGGCTGCTGCTCCAGCCGCAGCTCAAGCGTAAGAGCTCAAGACAGTTGCTTCAATAAAATACATCATTCTGAGAAGTCTCTTTATTCTCTCGCACTTAAATAAACCTCAACATTTACATGTATTTACTGGCAGCTTACCTTAAGAAAACCACAAAGCATCAAAGGACCATTTACTGTAGCGGGTTAAGATTGAAAGAGACTCAAAATAACATCACTGATTCCAGCATGAAACTCAATTGAACGGGGAAAAATTT
>SOMO01000406.1:88572-110193 GCA_028128575.1 Paedocypris carbunculus
CAATAGCTGCTTGCAGCTATATTTTCCATAAGTGTTGCTCGCATCTATATTTTCAAATAAATTGGCATCGCATTAGTAATGTGTCCTTGACATATTTAGATAAGTTTCTTGTCATATTGATATTAATGAATTCATTTGACCGTACTCAATGGTGTGTCCTGCAGAAGCCCCTCAGAGCAGCAGCAGTGGTCAGTGCTTCTCCAACCCCAGCTACCACACCGTCGCCCAGTGCAACATCTCGTCCTCCATCAGCAACAATCTGGACGCGACTCTAACTCTCAAGGTCGGATCCGTCCACCTGTTCATTCTCCACATTCTTTGTTTTTTACGCTGTTGCTTTTACTCACATCAAAACGGATTTATTTAACATTTTTACTAAGTCTTTAAATGCATTTTAAAGTGAGATTCATTTATTCTGTTAAGATTCAGCCAGCAAAGTGCATGAGCACCTACATTCATTCTGGCTTTATCAATATTCCCAGGACAATTGACTTTCAAGGTTCATTTGAGGTTTTCTTTTTTTTATCTCCTTTTTTCTCTTTAGAAAGGAGACCGGAACAGTTCGGAATGGAGAGCGTACTGCAATCTCAATGACCTGGGTCAGTGTCCTCGCTTATCTCCCTCTTATTCAGAGCATCGTCTCGCTTCCGTCAGACAAGGGCTCATGGATCAGATTCTTCTGGCTTTTCTTCGGTCTGCCCCTTCCTGCTAAACAAATAAGACATTTGTTTTCCGCTGAAGCGCCAGAGAATTAAACTACTTACTCATTCCTGGGGTTGTGACTTTCTTCGGTGGTTTTTAATAAGGCCTTGCTGAGGGTCAGAGCGGCCCGTATTCTTCAAGGTCAGTCAGACTTCATTACCATCACCCCATCACGTCCGCCTGCCGCTCTGATAAGACTTTAGGAGGCGCGTCAGGCCTCAGAGACGAGGCTTTGTCCATCATGGTCCATTCCCAGCTTATAGCGAAAGTCAATTTCCGCCAGCACGTGTATGTGTGATGGTGGCGCAGTGGGCAGCGAGGAACCAATGAGAGGTCTGATTTTGACCGTTCTTGGTGTAAAGGTGTAAACTAAGAGTACCTCAAAACCATACATGAGTAGAAGTATGAATACCTTACTGTAAAAATTACAACATTACAAGGTACAATTCATCAGTTCCAAGTAGACTTGAGTAAAAGTCACAATTGAGTNCTTTGTGATTGGCTGGCGACCAATCCACGGGGTGTGTTTTAACTTCAGGCCCAGAGTTGCTGATAAATGGAAGGAAGTGTGTATGTGTGTGCGCGTGTAATACGTGTCATAATTCTGCATTCCCCTTCCTCATTAGGAGTAACACGAGGAGACACACTCACACTGAGGGACAACAAAACCACAAGACTGGCTAAAGGTAACAACCAGACGGATGTTACTCACTCTCTTCTGATCTGTCTGAGCCGGATGATGTCATAGTTTCCTTTCTTCTGTGATACTTTTAACTTTTCACCCATGATTCACTAGAAGCTACACTGAGTCTTTCAGGTTGTGGCAAGAAAGGCTAGTGTTGCGGTTTTTTAATGTAGCAAATAGTTGTTTGATCTTCTGAGCTGTGAAGTGTCTTCTGTGTGTGCGCAGAGTACACGAAGGCCTCGATGTGCAGCTCCAGCTCCTGCTCCCTGAACAGCGAGAACCCGTACGCCACCATCCGAGACCCGCCGGGCCTGGCCTGCAAACACACGGAGAGCAGCTACGTGGAGATGAAGTCTCCGGTTCACCGGGACCTTTCCTTCTGCTCCAGCACCAGCACCAGCAGGAACGTCTACGACGTGGGTGAGTGTGTCGGCCCGGTGGAGTGGACTTTTCCAGAATCTGAAGTGCTCTCGTTCTCCACCTAGAACCCACGGTGAGCGTCCTGCAGGGTCCCAACGGCCTGGCCACCGGCTTCTCCCAGAGTCCCTACGACCTTCCGCGGAACAGTCACATTCCCAGCCACTACGACATCCTGCCCATGCGCCACAGCCCCACACACAGCCCCCCTGCCCCGCCCGAGAGCCCCCCCAGCTCCCTCCTGTAGAGCGGACCTCCACTGCTGAGCAATCACGCACACCGGCAGCTATCAGGCGCTCAGAACTTCTGGAGGGTTCCGGAAACCACAGGGATTTTGAGACTCACTCACGAGACAGCGGATGAGATCAACCACTGGATCAAACTGGGAACTCTTGTTTATATGTAGGAAAAACTGTTAACGGTGTAAAGACGGGTGTGTTCGTCGTGCTAGATTAGCGTCTTTCTGCGGACAGTGAGGGCGTGAACGGTGCTTTACTGTACAGACCAGATTATGACTGTTTCTTTCTGATCTTCTGATGAATAACCTCGACTATCACGTTTCTCTATGCTTTAGCAGAACTCGTGCTTTTATTCTGTATTTATTGATGCTGATTTATACACATTGTGCAGGTCTTGTTGTTCATTCTAGTGTGAAACGCGTTTAAAGGGGAAAGATTTGCATGAATAGCGGCCATTTATTTTTTAATGTGTGTGTATAAAATCAGAATTCTACGTTCCGGCTTGTCCGAATGATCAGTCATTGCAGGATTTGAAGGCAATTCGTTGAATTGGTTTCTTCGCAGCAACAGCAGCCACGACTTGAATATTCTTAGCGTCTTTGTCCAGAAACCGAACAGACTCTGTGGCGTTAAAACGACACGACGCACGACGGATGTGATATAGTGGATTCAACCATCTTTATTTTGGAATAACAGTGAACAGAGTAATAGTAGAATCAGAACCATACAAAATAAATCACAGTACAGTGCAGACGAGAGACAGGAAGTGATGTCACAGCGGGATGTGCCTCGGTGTCTCACATCATTGGCACGGGCCTCAAAAAACAAAAAAAAAGTGTCCGGGTCCGAAGCCGCGCGGTGCCAGTCTGGAGACACAGGAAGTGATGGTTCTGTTACAGGGAAATGTGCTTGGTTTTCCGGACGTGGAGTTAGTTCAGTCTGGTTGTGAAATGTCGGGAGCGACAGGAAAAGCAGCGTTTACATTCAGTGCGAGTGAAGCGTGCGAGTCTCCGGGGGTCCGAGTCGCCTGCGGGGGGCCGGGAATGATGGAGCGAGTGCTTTTCCTGCCGCGTTAAGCACAATACGGTGTCTCCCACTAGCTAGTGTTTCAGAGCGGCGGGACAAAGTGCTGCGTTGAGAGCCCCAGGCGGCTGGTGACGTCCCGCCCAGAAAGGCACGCCCAGTCTCGCCCGTCCCAATGGGTGCGAGTCATCTCCCCGTCTCTACGTCACGACATTAAATACAGCAAACGCGCCGACGAAGATCATACAATCGCAGACAAAATCATACATTAAGACATTTCAGTGAAGATCGGCACGAATGATTATTAAAATTCCGCTATATAAAAGACCCGAGGACGCGCTCCGGCCCGACTGCAGGTGGTTGGAATCAGCCTCGTCTCGCAGCTGCAGCCCGGGGGAGAGGGGCGGGGCCGGGTTGGGGGGAGGGGTGATGCTAGATGCCCTGGCAGCATTGCATCTTTGGTTTGTTCTCAGTGGGCTGCACCTGGATGGACACCACGTTGTTGCTAGGCGACATGTCGTTGTCTCGGCGGTCCGACATCTGCTTTTGGGAGACGATGCGATAGATTTCTGCAAGAGACGAGAGCGGCGAAACCTTCAGCAGCGTGGCAGATGCCAGGATCCGAACAGAGGGGCGAAAGACCACGGGAACTCGCTATGGCGGTCACGTCAGGCCGAGACCTGATGAGTCATTCATGAGCGCTGGCCCTCAGCCAATCATTGACACTCACCGGTCAGGATGGTCTGGAACGCCGTCTCCACGTTAGTGGAGTCCAGAGCGGAGGTCTCCAGGAACGAGAGGCCGTTTTTCTCTGCAGACAGGAAACGGACGTTAGTCAAAGGAGCCTGTGGTCAAAGGTCACTCCCGTGGGCCTGACCTGCGAACGCCCGCGCCTCGTCGGTGGGCACGGCCCGCAGGTGGCGCAGGTCGCTCTTGTTGCCCACCAGCATGATGACGATGTTGCTGTCGGCGTGGTCTCGCAGCTCCTTCAGCCAGCGCTCCACGTTCTCGTAGGTCAGGTGTTTGGCGATGTCGTAGACCAGCAGCGCTCCCACGGCCCCGCGGTAATACCTTCACGCACAAGCAGGCGTGAGAGAAAAGCACCGCGTGTTGGTCCGTGCGGGGGTCTTACGCAGACGTGATGGCCCTGTAGCGCTCCTGGCCCGCCGTGTCCCAGATCTGCGCCTTCACCGTCTTCCCGTCCACCTGGATGCTGCGCGTGGCAAACTCCACGCCGATGGTGCTCTTGCTCTCCAGGTTGAACTCGTTGCGGGTGAAGCGAGACAGCAGGTTACTCTTGCCCACCCCGGAGTCTCCGATCAGGACCACTGCGGGCGAGAGAACACCAGCCCACATCACTTATGATCATGGAAGTAACATTGGAGACTGGTCTGAGAATCCTCAACTCATAGGTGTGAAGAGCAAAAAGTACATCAATTAAAAATTACTGTAGAATTTTTGTACTGTATAAACTGTATAATAACTTGTACAAATTACTCCATTACAAGAACACTTGAGTAAAAGTCATAAAGTGTACCATTTTAAAACAACTTAAGTATTTTATTCATTCTGAATTTAGGCTCAAAAACACCTTGTGAAAAACAAGAAACGTATTTATGAGGTTTTATTTCCTAACATGGAAATGAAACACATCAATGATCCAAAATGACAAAACTTAATAGTAAAAAAAAGAAAAAAAGTCAAAAGTGCAACTGGTAATTCACGTTCAACCGTTCACAATTCAGCTGATAAATAGCGTCCAGTACCTTAATATCCCTGCAGATTGCGACATCGCCTTGTCCGCTTAATATGTAGAAAAACAAGTACAAAAATATGCCTTATCGCGCAGAATCACAATGTAACGAGTAACGGTAAGTGTCCATTCAAATGTAACGTAGTAAAGAGTACAGATACTCAATCACAAATGTAGTCAAGTAGAGAGTAAAAGTTGCATATATGTTTGACACTGTACAACGCAGTCATATTAGTATTGACAATAAGCAGTCAATAGTATTGAAGTCTATTTACTCAAGTACTTTACACCACTGCCTAAAATTAGATGCAAGTCACTTGGGTCAAATTGTTGCGTTTCTACAGCTCGCGAATAAAGCACAGGCACGTGACTTGTAGTCTGTCCTCGCGTAAAAACGTCATCGGTCAGCACAGTTTCCTTCTCACGTGAACGAAGTGATATGAGACAGGTTATAACTGCATTAAAGTGAATCAATCCGCAATTCCACAATGTCGCTGGAAGACGCAATCACGCGTTTAAAGCATCGCGGTGTCTAGTTTGACGAAGAAGGAAAAAAAACACCAGCGCCGTCCAATAATTATTAACAAAAACAAACTTCTCAATGATCGCTCGCGCTTTAACGACACGAAAGGCCCTTCGTCTGTGGCGCAAAGGGGCGGATTTAGGAAAACAAATTGAAAATAAAGTCTGCACTTCGTCCCACACGATCACGCCGAGAGAACGAAAACAAAGGCCGTTTCCGCCAAACAGTCTCAGTGTCCGCCGCCTTCACCAGCCGCGTCAAGGTGTGGTCCCGTCCGCCACAGACCGAGATCGGCTCAAGTCCAAGGCCAACCATCTCATGCTATCGATCTATTATATATAACCGCTTCGACATGACAGTAAGATCAATCCCGGAGCGCCGCGAGAGCGTCTCTCTGTACGGCCGATGATGGAGATGCTGTCGCCGGTCAGTCCGCGGCCTGTCGCTCGCAAACCTCCACACACAACAACAGCCAGAAGCGCCCAAGCTTTGAATAAACCACAACGAACGTTCTCCTGACCTTTAAACAAGTAGTCATATTCGTCGTCTCTCGTCCCCATCTCGGCGAAAGTAGAAGCACAGACAACGGAAGAGTGTGAGGAGAGAGTAGCGCAGCCCGATCCGTCTCCTCCGCCACTGCACTGCGGTGCGTCTGATCAGACCGTAGCCATGCTAATGCTAAAGCTAACGATCGCGACACGAGCCGATGTCGCGCGCGGAATGTTCCGGGTTCGGGACTCGTGTCATAATAAAAGAAACAGGGGCGGCTATTTTTCTCTTAATTGCACATTTAACTTAGACGAAAAAATAATGTAGTATGGGTGTTATGTATTATTTATTAAAACTGTGTAATGTAATACAACAGTGTGTAATGTGTACCGTGTTTTCCGGTCAGCTGATTGTCAGTGTGTCACAAATATTCAAATGTTTTTCTTTCACGTTTTCGAAGCAAACAAAGCGCAGTGGTGTACTTTACTGTTTTAATGAGAATGATATTACAATAAGCCTCACTATTTCGCCTCCGGACATTCGCAACACGCACATTGCATTTGTAAGTTTATAGTTAGTTTAACTATTAAGTTAAGGATACGTGTGACCTTTTTGTTTTCGTTTTANGTGATGGTTCTGTTACAGGGAAATGTGCTTGGTTTTCCGGACGTGGAGTTAGTTCAGTCTGGTTGTGAAATGTCGGGAGCGACAGGAAAAGCAGCGTTTACATTCAGTGCGAGTGAAGCGTGCGAGTCTCCGGGGGTCCGAGTCGCCTGCGGGGGGCCGGGAATGATGGAGCGAGTGCTTTTCCTGCCGCGTTAAGCACAATACGGTGTCTCCCACTAGCTAGTGTTTCAGAGCGGCGGGACAAAGTGCTGCGTTGAGAGCCCCAGGCGGCTGGTGACGTCCCGCCCAGAAAGGCACGCCCAGTCTCGCCCGTCCCNAGTGCGAGTGAAGCGTGCGAGTCTCCGGGGGTCCGAGTCGCCTGCGGGGGGCCGGGAATGATGGAGCGAGTGCTTTTCCTGCCGCGTTAAGCACAATACGGTGTCTCCCACTAGCTAGTGTTTCAGAGCGGCGGGACAAAGTGCTGCGTTGAGAGCCCCAGGCGGCTGGTGACGTCCCGCCCAGAAAGGCACGCCCAGTCTCGCCCGTCCCAATGGGTGCGAGTCATCTCCCCGTCTCTACGTCACGACATTAAATACAGCAAACGCGNTAATTCACGTTCAACCGTTCACAATTCAGCTGATAAATAGCGTCCAGTACCTTAATATCCCTGCAGATTGCGACATCGCCTTGTCCGCTTAATATGTAGAAAAACAAGCACAAAAATATGCCTTATCGCGCAGAATCACAATGTAACGAGTAACGGTAAGTGTCCATTCAAATGTAACGTAGTAAAGAGTACAGATACTCAATCACAAATGTAGTCAAGTAGAGAGTAAAAGTTGCATATGTTTGAAACTGTACAACGCAGTCATATTAGTATTGACAATAAGCAGTCAATAGTATTGAAGTCTATTTACTCAAGTACTTTACACCACTGCCTAAATTAGATACAAGTCACTTGGGTCAAATTGTTGCGTTTCTACAGCTCGCGAATAAAGCACAGGCACGTGACTTGTAGTCTGTCCTCGCGTAAAAACGTCATCGGTCAG
The DNA here is from genome assembly GCA_028128575.1 of Paedocypris carbunculus. Taxonomy (NCBI): domain Eukaryota; kingdom Metazoa; phylum Chordata; class Actinopteri; order Cypriniformes; genus Paedocypris; species Paedocypris carbunculus. Next base: position 96,059 of record SOMO01000406.1, read on the forward strand.
CACAGTTTCCTTCTCACGTGAACGAAGTGATATGAGACAGGTTATAACTGCATTAAAGTGAATCAATCCGCAATTCCACAACGTCGCTGGAAGACGCAATCACGCTTTTAAAGCATCGCGGTGTCTAGTTTGACGAAGAAGGAAAAAAAACACCAGCGCCGTCCAATAATTATTAACAAAAACAAACTTCTCAATGATCGCTCGCGCTTTAACGACACGAAAGGCCCTTCGTCTGTGGCGCAAAGGGGCGGATTTAGGAAAACAAATTGAAAATAAAGTCTGCACTTCGTCCCACACGATCACGCCGAGAGAACGAAAACAAAGGCCGTTTCCGCCAAACAGTCTCAGTGTCCGCCGCCTTCACCAGCCGCGTCAAGGTGTGGTCCCGTCCGCCACAGACCGAGATCGGCTCAAGTCCAAGGCCAACCATCTCATGCTATCGATCTATTATATATAACCGCTTCGACATGACAGTAAGATCAATCCCGGAGCGCCGCGAGAGCGTCTCTCTGTACGGCCGATGATGGAGATGCTGTCGCCGGTCAGTCCGCGGCCTGTCGCTCGCAAACCTCCACACACAACAACAGCCAGAAGCGCCCAAGCTTTGAATAAACCACAACGAACGTTCTCCTGACCTTTAAACAAGTAGTCATATTCGTCGTCTCTCGTCCCCATCTCGGCGAAAGTAGAAGCACAGACAACGGAAGAGTGTGAGGAGAGAGTAGCGCAGCCCGATCCGTCTCCTCCGCCACTGCACTGCGGTGCGTCTGATCAGACCGTAGCCATGCTAATGCTAAAGCTAACGATCGCGACACGAGCCGATGTCGCGCGCGGAATGTTCCGGGTTCGGGACTCGTGTCATAATAAAAGAAACAGGGGCGGCTATTTTTCTCTTAATTGCACATTTAACTTAGACGAAAAAATAATGTAGTATGGGTGTTATGTATTATTTATTAAAACTGTGTAATGTAATACAACAGTGTGTAATGTGTACCGTGTTTTCCGGTCAGCTGATTGTCAGTGTGTCACAAATATTCAAATGTTTTTCTTTCACGTTTTCGAAGCAAACAAAGCGCAGTGGTGTACTTTACTGTTTTAATGAGAATGATATTACAATAAGCCTCACTATTTCGCCTCCGGACATTCGCAACACGCACATTGCATTTGTAAGTTTATAGTTAGTTTAACTATTAAGTTAAGGATACGTGTGACCTTTTTGTTTTCGTTTTATATTATGTATGTAAAGATAAACGTCACACGAAGCAGCAAGTCGGTTCCATGGTGTAATGGTTAGCACTCTGGACTCTGAATCCAGCGATCCGAGTTCAAATCTCGGTGGAACCTGAATTTTGTTTTTTTTTTTTTTTTTTTTTTAAAAAAATATTTGTTTTTTTCAAAATGCCGATTATTCGTTCCGGATTTCGGTGGTTTATTTTTATCTAACAGGAATACATTTAAACACGAATTAAAAGTAACTGGAATACATGTACGTCATCAAATATAAAACAAGACGCGGCCACTAGAGGGCACAACCGTTCTGGTTTTGACTCAAATAACCGAGAATGGGGGTTTTGAGAAACCTACAGTCTGAAATCAGAGTGAAACAACGCTCTTTTTTTATTTAAAAAAAAAAACAATTTACTCGTGACATTATAACCATTAAACATGAAAAGGTTTTAGCGGGGGGCGCATGCCCTTCTCGACTTAACCACTTTATTTTTCATAATAGTTTTTGGGGTTAATTTATCAGAGACAAAAGCGCATTGGTTGAAACAACCTGAATCTGTAGATGGTTTGTAGCATTTGCAACAGAATGTTGGGTTTTTCCTGGGTTTTTCATATTTTTTAAATGCTTCTTTGAATTTTTTGGAACTGTTCCAGGGCGAAATGTCTAATCATCACCACTCAAGTGTGTTCGAATGGCAACAAAAACGTCATTAACCTTGCCAGGGTTTGATTTTAAACATGTATCAGATTAAATAACAATGAATAATAAGATATGAGTCACGTAAATACACCAGTCAGTGTCATTAATCTTCAGAATTCAGTGTTGGTGTTCAACAACCAAACCTCACAAACTAACTTATAATAATTAATTAAGGCCATTTGGAAAAAAAAAGGAAAGAATATACAGTGTAAATACAGAATATGTTAAATTGTTGGTTAATGTATATTATTTAATGCTAAAAACGACTTGTTACGTTTCATGAATTTGAGTTGTTTCGTGATATTTTCAGAATTGGGTATGTCAAAAAAATGGAAAATCGTAAGACCTTATGTGGACGATCTCAGAAATCGTCCCGGGAAAATTCTAGTGACCTCACGGCTTGCTGGCAGTCACGTGCCTGGGCGGCAGGTTCTGAGGAGCGCGTGCGCGTGCGCGAGTCTGAGCTGAGCGCATCTCCACAGTCGCGCAGAGACGATGAAGCGACTCACAGACGACATGAGGGAATAATTCCTGTTCGCTTGATGAAATGATTGGAAGTGCACGACTCTCTGTGTATCAACCCGAATAACGGCGCGTGCTTCGATGATCGTGTCCCGTGCGTCGGCGTCCGTCTGAAACGGTGAGTGCGCGTGAGCTCGCGTCTCATCTAACGGTAACAGACGTTTGTTTACCTGATGCTTTGACTCTGGCCACGGTGAAGTCGATCACACTGATTGCGTGTCTGGGCTTTTAAAGCGCGCGCGTGCGTGCGTCTATGTGTGTGTGTGTGTGTGTGTGTGTGTGTGTGTGTGTGTGTGTGTGTGTGTGTGTGTGNNTATTACTACATCTATTCTCCTTCATAGACTGTTCTTCATCCCACGGGATGAATGGGATTAGAGTCATAATGCCTGTCATAATTCCCACAACCTAAAGAGGATCAATACATCAGATCTTTGGTCAGATCTTCAGGAGTGCTGATAGAAAGAGCAGCTTCCTGTTGAGCACAGTGTGCGGTTCCTCGTGACGTCACGGCACAGAGAAGCAGTCAGTAGGTCAGTTTCAATTCCTAATCTCTTAATCCGTGTCCCGTGACTGTCGGCCGTCACTGTAAATCACTGCCGCCAGCATCTGAAAGACCTCTGAGATGATGGACCTGCTCTGAAGCAGTTTAGTCTGCGAGATGGACCCATCACTCTCATCTATAGCGCCGTCCGAATAATCCCACGGAATTAGCGCCTGTTCGCCGCCATCGAAGGTTTGATTGGTTCTCACTGGCATCACATTATCTGGTGTTTTTCTCAAGCAGAACTGGGTAATTGCTTCCGTATGTCCAGTCCGTTCTTCTGGGTTCTCTGGGTTGTGCGTCTGTGGTCGTTTCCCTTCCAAGTAAACCAGGGACAAAATGTTACCAGAGTCGAAAAAAATCCTTGGTATTTCCTCTCAGTTGTAAAACGCGGCGGATTTGTTATTTAAATCCCACTAAATGTGAATAAAGATTTCAGGAATGCTTGTGTTTGCTGCTCTGGAGGACGCTTGAGTTTGACCACTTTCTCCTCCGGCAGCACGTGTGTAGTCCTCGCTCTATGGGGAGGACAGAAGATGGAGGAGAAAAGCCCTCGCGTAGCGGATTACTTTGTGGTGGTGGGACTCACAGACGCTTCTAAGCCCCTCGAGGAAGACGTCCAGCTCGATGAAGGCATCCACCGAAGCTCTGCCCACAGCAAGGCGCCCATCACCGACGTCGCAGTGGTGATTCGCTCCCTGGGCGAGGAGGTTCCTCGAGGATTTACCTGTGTGGAATGTACTCCGTCGGGCCTGCCGGCCGAACTCAATGGAGGAAGCCTCATCGGGCCTCAGATCTTCCTCTGCTTCAGGAGAGGCCTGGACAAGCCGCCACTCACAGACCTCGGGTAAGCGGTGCTGTCAAAAGTAGTCACATCCATTACTCAAGTAGGAGTATAGATACTAGAACGTTAAAAAGACTTCTGTGGAAGTAAAAGTAGCAACTCAAGTCTTTTACTCAAGTAAAAGTACTGGTGGTGGGTTGTTTTTTTTTTTTNTGTAGTGCTGAACATCAGTTGGATGTTCCAGAGAAGCAGCACACGTAGTTTTGCCAATTGTTGTCACTTATTGGCATAATTCACTTATCCTAACGTGGTTTCTTCGTGATGCTTAGTGTCCTCTACGAATGGAAGGAGAAACTGAAGCCAGACTGCCAGATCATCCAGACCACGCCCTCGGGCCGGCCTGCAAACATCAGTAGCTCCTCCTCTCAAAGGATCTACATCACATATCGACGGGCGGCTGAGAGCCACTCTCACGCCACGCTGGCCGTCACCGACGTCTGCGTCATTGTTCCCGGGAAGGGCGAGACGCCGCCTCATGCGTTCCTCAAGGTGGACAAGAACCTCAACAGCAGCATGGTGAGAGCATCCCAGTCAGTGGAGCATCCCTGAGCCTCATGTAACACCACACCTTTCTCTCCTCCAGTGGGGATCCTCCGTCTACATGTGCTACAAAAAATCTCTGGCCAAAACCAACACACTTGCCTTCAAAGCAGGTATCTTGTGTTTGGATGTGCGTTTTTTTGTGTGTGTGTGGAAACTAACCCCTGATGGGAAATGGCCATTAGCCGGGATGTGTAGTCTGATTCTCCCTGGTGGCAGGAGCCAAAAGCCAGATCAATATGGTGTGGATGTTAGGGAGAACTTTGATATTCTTCCGGTAAATTCCCTAGAGATCTGAATGTTGAGCAGTGCCTGGTTGAATGGAAAACTGGGTCGAGTAATTCATTATGATTACTGGATGCGGAACGTTACGGCCTAATTGCTGTTTTCTTCTGCTTTGTGAAGGTCTTTTGTCCAGATACCCCGATGAGGACCACGAATCCTTCCCTTTGCCCGAGTCAGTGCCACTGTTTTGTCTGCCAATGGGGGCTTCCATCGAGTGCTGGCCCCCTCACACCAAATACTCCCTGCCCGTCTTTTCAACCTTCGTCCTCACTGGCGCCTCTGGAGAAAAGGTACAGACATCATCACGAGGAGTTCGGGCTCATCTCCGAACGCATCCAGACACTGGCAGGTGCATTATCGAGACGTGCGAAGAATCCGGAGCGGCGAGAAAGCCGGAAAACTCACTCGGAGAGGAGATCAGAATGGAATGAAGAAGCGTAATTGGCCTGTTTAATAATGCATGACTAAAGCTCTGTTTGGGTCAGCTCAATTATGTCAAACACATCAGTGCACTCGGCTCGCTCTCCACTCACTCCACAAGTCTCCCGGCTATTTATGCTGCAGCAGCCATCATTTATTCATTTAGGTGAGCGGCTTCAAAGAAACATGGCTAAGGTGAAGGATTTCTCATCTGAGCTGAGCTGAGCTGCTCTATGTGCTTTCAAACTAACTAGATCCACAAAATCCCTTTCAATAACCCTGTTTGCTCTATTCAATCCAGAGTGTGGAAAACCATGCCTGAGTAAAAGTATGGGTACCTTACTGTAAAAATTACTCTGTTACAACAAATTCCAAGAAGACTTGGGCAAAGTATTGTGAAGTAGCCCATTAAGTATTTTAGGCTAAAATAACACGAAGAAATGTGAAAAACAAGAAACTCTTAATTCATGAGGTTTTATTTAGAATATGGAAATGAAATTTAACTTCTCAATGTTTCAAAATTGCAGAACAAAATGGAGAAAAAAGGAGAACAAAAGGTCTGTCTCAGTTCAACTCAAATGTGCAAAAAAGGCACAAACAAATAAGTAGTAAAAGGCGACCTTGAGGGTCTCGAAAGGTGCCAAATAAATCAAATGTTATTATTAGTATGTTATTAACATTGTTGTTGTTATTATTAATATTATTATTCAAAGAAAATTCAGAGCAGAGCACTTTGATGTGATTCACCTCTCAGTCTCAGTCTGGCAATATTTTTATTCAGCTTCAACAAAAGCTGGTTCTCAAAGTTTTTGAAACGTATACTAGCTGTTTATGACCTGAAAATGAGAACAGTTCACATTATTTAGCTGAGAAATATCATCCAGTACCTTCATCACCCTGCAGATGGCGATATTGTCTCATCTGCCCAAAGAATTAGTAGAAAAAGTAGACAAAAGATGCTGGCTTGATGCGCATAATCCCAAAGTAAGTGAATCCAGTCAAATGTAGTGGAGTAAAGAGTGCAATCCCAAATGCAATCAAGTAGAAAGTAAAAGTTGCTTATATTGATTTGATACTCAGCACAAGTACAAAATAGCCAAAAATACTTAAGTAAAGTTACAAAGTCCATTTACTCAAGTACTTTAATCCACAGTTGTCCCGTCTGGTCCCCAGGTTTACGGAGCAGCCATTCAGTTCTACGAGCCCTACCCGGAGCAGCGTCTGACGGACAAGCAGCAGTCTCAGCTGGGCCTGCAGGGGAGCCGGGTCGACGGATCCGTGGCCATCCACACAAACAAGAGCATCTGCCTGCTGTCTCACTGGCCCTTCTTCGACGCTTTCCGTAGCTTTCTTACATTCCTGTACCGATACTCCATCTCGGGTCCACATACGCTGCCGATTGAGAAGTGAGTCCTGTCTAAACAAACTCCGGCTGGTTCTGTAGAACAACCCAAAGCCCAGCGTGATCCAAGGTCGTCTGTTTATTCTGTTTTGTTTTGTTTTAAATCGCAGGCATATTTCTCATTTCATGCACAAGGTTCCTTTCCCTTCCGCACAGAGGCCGCGGATACTAGTGCAGGTACGTTTAACACACATCACCACTTGTTTTGTCTATTTCTTACTTTTACTCCTTACATTTCTATCTGTACTTTGTACTTCTTACATTAAAAAAGTTGCAGCTTTACATATTTACACATTACATTCATTTTGTTTTTTTTTTTTTTCCTGTGGTCCTCGATCTAAAATAAGAGATAAATCACATCCTCCTGTTACGGTAAACTTGAAGAATTTTGGGAAGCAGCTGCTTTTGCAACTGAACAAAACATGTTGGTAAATCTTTGACGCATGTTCTGTGATTAAAAATGATGCTAATTTGTTACATCACTCCAATAAAGGTCATCGATGACAAGCTTCTGAAGTGTGACTTTTGTCACCAAAACAATACTAGTCATCATACTTTCCCCTCACAAACACACATTAATGCTTGGTAGAGCAGATATGGTTCTTTAATGTGTTTGCATTGTAATACATGCGTTCATTTTGTAATGTAATTATGCACGCAACATTTTAATTTAACAATATAGTCCTACACCATTAAAAATGTCACGTTTGATGACGTTTTATCCCTTGCATTACTTTTAAAGTTCAAGTAGCTGTCACTACTTTCTCTTGAGTAAAAAGGTTGAGTTGATACTTTTACATCTTTTTTAAACTCTAGTAATTATACTTCTACTTGAGTAAATAATGTGACAGCACTGCTTGTTTTTCACAGCTGTCTCCACACGACAGCCTGATGCTGAGCCAGCCGGTCTCCTCTCCTCTTCCTCTGAGGTGAGACACACATCCACGTCCAGGAGGAAATGATGCCCAGAATGAGATGTGAGAAGGTCACGTGTGTTTCTCCTTTCCTTCACAGTGGAGGGCGACTCTCCACGCTGCTTTTAAACCTCGGCCCGAAAAATGCCGTGACTCTGCTTGTTCTGGCCGTGACCGAGCACAAGATTCTGGTACATTCTCTCCGTCCAGCCGTTCTCACCAGCGTGACGGAAGCCCTGGTGTCTGTGAGTGCACGAGAGGTCACATGACCGTGTGATGACCGTTCTCCATTCACCTTCGCTGTTTTCACCCGCAGATGATTTTCCCCTTCCACTGGCCGTGCCCGTACATCCCTCTGTGCCCGCTGGCTCTGGCCGACGTGCTCAGCGCCCCCTGCCCTTTCATCGTAGGGGTCGACTCGCGCTACTTTGACCTCTACGAGCCTCCGCCGGACATTAGCTGTGTCGACCTAGACACCAACACCATAACACAGTGAGTGTCGCGCCACTCTTTCATCTTTTATTGGTTTTCCCGTAAATACTTGAGGAGCACATGGTTTGTCAATTGCCGATTATAAGTCTTAGTGTGTCGGATGGTTTCAAATGGTTGGTTGTATTTAGAGGTTTGAGGTTGAAGTGTTTTTGACATAGGTCGGATTTTTAGTTTTATTTGGACCGAAAAGTGAGTTTTCAAGTCTTCCACCGTAATTTTTGAATTGTTTGTTATTTAGTCAATATTTAGTAGATTGAAGAGTTTTGTGCCATTTTCCATAAATAATAGCCCGAGTTTTTCTTATCGTTGCTTTTTGCCTTCTAAAAGAAAATTTGAAAAGAATTAATTTAAAAACATATTGTTAATGTAATTATCAATCGATTATTCCATGCAAATATGTTATAACAGGCGCAGCCATCTTGGATTCTTGTTTTACTTCAGCGTAACTAATTCTTCAAGATTTGATCATTTTCAATAACAAAACATACTGGTAATTTTCTGATCTTTCACTAAAGCATGATAAATATTTGCACAACTTGTGTTTATATTGAAAAAGAATAATTGTGGAAAAACTACTGGAACTTTGCTTTTGCAGCGTGCAGCTATATATTTAGATTGAAATTGAGCAGTAATCAGGTTCTGGATCTTGCAGCTGGTTTAAAGATCAGGACGGAGATATACGAGCGCTGTGGAATGTGATAGTAAAGATGGCGCGGAGCCAGCATCTGTTGAACACATGCTCCGCCAGACGAAAGGCGTGGAGAGGGCTTCATTAAAGACCCCCGTTCATGTTGTTCGTGTCTTCGCTTGGACTCACTCTCCGCGCTTTTGTTTACCCGCTCAAATGATTAACACGTGTGGCCTATTTCAGCAGAGAGGAGCGCCGAGCCCTGACCTGGAAGATCCTGCCAAGAAAAGCCTGTAAACATCTGATCAACACACTGGGAGATCTCCACCAGCAGCTCAGTGAGGGTCAGTGTGGGGGGCCGAGAGATGGTCTTCTCCTGCATTTAAGACACTGTTCGTTCACTCCACTGGCTTGTGCTGTGACAGTGGCTCTTAAAGCTTGTAGATGCGCGAATCGGCTCCTCGAGACGGTTTTCATCTCAGTCCAGTTACTTGATGCGGCTCGTCACATCGATGTGTCGCCAAAAATCACATTCTTTATTGTGAAGCGTTTTTAGGTCTAGAATCTCTGTTGTACTTTCGTTCTAGTCAGAATTGGGTTAAAAAAGTGTAGAGAACTCACAGTCGAGTTCTTTATTTCACTGGATTCTGAGGACGAACAAAACGCTCGTTGTTCATCTATTAACTTCATAAATTAAGCATAAATTGCGTTTTCTGTTTTTTCAAAGCCAGATTTAGGTGAAACATTAAACGGTTGATATTGATATTACAAACAATATTCATTAAAACATGAACAAACCACGTTTGGAACTTCTGATTCAGACTTTTTATTGTACTAATAATTGACCTAAATACGTACAGTAACGTACTTTATTTTTTATTGTCTAGATACCGTATTTATGCAAATATAAGCAATTTCCCAATTTTAGGAGCTCAAAAACTTGTTTATATGCGCATATTTCAAATATACACAATATACATTAAAACACAAGGCCCATTTTTCCACATTTCAAGTCAGGTACAATTACAAATAAATGTGAAATTGTGAAAACCGGAATACGCCCATATATGGACATAGCAAGTGGAATCATAGCAACCCCTTCTGGACATACACTATTACATTTAGAAATAATATTTAACGTTATAATCTATTATTCAAGAAAAAGAGTCATAAGTTAGGTTTGTTAAAAAGGTATTTTTAAGAGAAGTATTTCAGCAGATATTTTAGACTTCAGGAAAGTCAGTTTGTAAGGATGAAAGCAAGGATGTTTGCCTATTAATTAAAATTGTATTTTGTGCCTAGAAAAATCAGGGGGGTGCTTTTATTAGGGGTGCTTATATTAGCGTACATAAATATGCTATATATTTCTTGCTTGCAGTTAAACTCCTAGTTATTGCATGATGAGTTAGGAACAATAAGTTCAAGAGGCTTAATCGGACAGACGGACCTTCAGTGGTGTGTCTTTCTGGAGCAGGTTATCAGCAGAGCCGCGAGGAGGGCCAGATGGAGGCTGTGATGAGCGAGCGAGACCCTGGCTGTGGTGGGAAGACCTTACAGACCCTGGAGCTGGAGATCCAGGAGGCTTTCCTGCGCTTCATGGCCGCCATCCTGAAGGGGTATCGCTCGTACCTGCTGCCCATCACGCAGGCTCCTTCTGAGAAAGCCACCGACGCCAGTTCATTATTCGACCTGCAAGGTTTGTGCGCTCATTCCACGTCTTTGAACTTTACTCCAGTGGCACGCTATGCTCCACATTGTAATGGGCAGAAGAACATCTATTGTTGTTCTTCATATCGGAATAATGAAGCGTCAGGAGGTGGAACGGATGTCGAGGAGCGTGAGCTGGGAAACAATGGGCTTTGAATCCTCCGTGGCTTGTTGCGTCTGCTCCACATGTGGAGGGTCCGGCTGGGAGGGTCCGGTGTGGTTCATTAGTGGGACGCTGGAGCTCAGCAGCTGTGTAAAGTGCCTGTGGAGTCTGGCTTAAATCAGGCTTGAAATCATTGTGATATAATCCCAATGCACATTAGGCCCGGCTGACAGGTCCAGTAAACCGCGGTGATGGATGGATGGAACGTCTGAGAACATCTGCCGCCGCTTATATAATCACGTCTTCCTAATTAAAGCTCTGTGGAGAGGCGAGCACGTCATTTGTCCGCGCTGTGATTGATCAGATGTTTGACGGTGACTCGCTCTGCTCTCTGACAGGTTTCCTGAAGAGTCGCGAGCGCTCCCAGCAGAAGTTTTACTCCCTCATGACCAAGACTCAGATGTTCATCCGCTTCATCGAGGAATGCTCTTTCGTCAGTGATAAAGACGCAAGCCTGGCTTTCTTCGACGACTGTGTGGATAAGGTACGAGCACTGAGACTAACAAGAGGAATTGTGGGTTTACGCCTTTAATCACGGTGCAACACGGCCATCATGTGAAAAGCAAACCAAAAAAAAGTTGTTTGAGTCTGTGTGAGTGTGTATTACAGTAGCTCCATTCATTTGTATAAAAACACACATTTACACAATTCAATATAGTGTATTTTTTATGTGGGAAAAACTGAATTGTAGTAATTGTAATACAAAATTTACAGCAGGACTGGCCATCAGACATAATGAGTACTGCATTTTTTAAACAAATATTGTAAAATTGAGTGTGCGGCATAAAATTGTATGCCTTATATGTGAAAAAGGATTAGGAAATAGACGGTAATCAGTGGTGTGCCTTTATAGTCCTGAATATATGGTACAATAAGGATTACAAAATGATTGCATTGGAGTTTTTTTGCTTAACAATTACACTAAACTATATAGCAATATAATAAGCAATATAGCAAAATATAGCAATAAATGTTGTAATTTAAAAAAGAAAATTCCAAAATAATTATAAATGAACTGAAATACGTAATTATTCCCTGATTGGTTCATTAGATCAAGATAAACAATGTGATGAAATATCATGAAATATATCACGAATCATGAAATATTGCTTATTCGGGTCTTGGTGCGAAAGTTCGAATCGATCGAAACTTTTCTTTAGTTTGATGATTTTTTTTTATTTTATTATTAAAATCATCTGAGTCTAATAAAGACTCAATAGAGTCTTTGTCACTAGAGTCAATAGAGTCACAAGAGAATGTGTGATTTTAATTGGATGAATAACCATGGACTAGTTAGGCAACTAAGCAAACCTAAGCAAAATTAGGCAAATGTTAGCATGGCGAACAAAAACAGAGATGTACAGTTAGTCTGACAAACTATATATTTACATGACTGGACTGTACAATAAACAGTTTTGGAGTTACAGAAGTAAACGCTTTTGATAAATACAATTCAGAATAATAATCCCTCCGATTTGCAGACGTGATCCTTATTATAATAGATCCTGCCAGACTAAAGTCACGGCCAGATCTGCTGCGAGGATCCCGGAGTTTGTGGAGTAATTGTGTTAGATCTCTATTGTTTCTCTCTGTTTATCTCTTCTTCTCCTCTTCTTCTCTTCCTCTCTTGCTTCCTCTTGTCTGGACAGTTATTCTGCACTGAGAAAGGTGGAAAGGTATGTGTCCTTACACGTGTGTGTGTGTGTGTGTGTGTGTGTGTGTGGGTGTGTGTGTGTGGGTTTGGTACATGATGTCTGGAACAAGATGCCTCACAAATGAGACTTTTACTCTGTAATTCGATTCTTTCTATTTAATTATAGATCATGTAATTTGGTTGTAAGAAGCGATTTTATCTAGAATGTTTCCTATTGTTTTATGTAAACCTATCATTATGTAATTTCTTCTGTACATTGTGTAATTTAGAAAAAAAAGCTGATTGGTGTGTGTTAAGTAAAGTAGATTCACTAACACACTGCGCTCTCGCCCTGCTTCATCTCGCTGCATTGTGTTCACTATTATCTTCTTCCTCTGCATGATGGAGGGATGTTTTTTACTTGTGTTGTTTATTTATATCCGTCTCCGTGAGCTGAAAGAACACAGTGTGTCTTACTGGAGAAGGTTGTTTCTGTTCTTGGTTCCTCGAGTTTATGATGGAGAATCTTCTCACGTTCACATGTTTAAACCTGCCAGACATTTCAGTTACTCACGAGGATTTGCGTTGTTTATGTTTTGTTTGTTCTGCTCTTATTCAAAGGCGGCAATCACACACATGACATGCACACACACTTTTGTTCCCCCTCTTTATCACACACACACACACGATGAGAACCGAATAGTGTTTGTTCCCGCACATTGTATAATTTTAGATTACAAATATAATTGCACAAGTGTGCCGTTCTGATATGAGCCCGTATTAAGCCGTGTTGCTGTTGCCCATGGCAACCAGGCTCCCACACCGTGGTGACAGTGCAGAACACTCGCTCTTTAAAAGACGATTTAAAGCGTATGGTTCCGTTTCAGAAGAAGAACAGAAAAAGCACATGATTAAACTACGTTCTTGTAATTGTTTTAATAAGATCAAAAGTTCTGTTAGTTCCGTTATATAGTTATTCTGTATAATAATCTGTTGTTGTGTAATAATGTGTATACTGTGTATATTTAATATACTGCAAAATCAGTGCACCATACATTTATATATATTATATACTGAACACATATTTATAATTGCTGTATATGCATATCATCTGTATAAATGTATCTGATGCAATGTGACACTTTGGATAAAAGCATCTTCTAAATGCTAAGTGTAATTTAACCAGTTCATTATGGAATGATTTTAGTGTCAAAAATATCAAACGTAAATTTTGAAGAAACGAACGAAAATGCTGCATAAAAACACATTTATGTTTGTTTTTTTTTTGTTTTGTTTTTTTCGCTCGCAATCTTTCACGTTTTCGTTTTTTTTTCGCTCCAGGTTTTTCGTTTACTTTTTTTATTTTTACTAAGTACCCCATCAAAAATATGAGTCAATCTCATTAGTTTGAACCACATCATCCTCGGATTGTCAGTGTTAGAGAATGGCTGAGGAACACTTGCGCCGCTGGATGGTTCAGCAGTAGCTTCATGATGCGTTTACGGCCCATTAACGCTCTCGCAGACAGACTCGTCCGAAGGCGAAATGTGCAGCGGCTCCTCTGAGCTCATAGTGACCCTGGGACGCTTTCACACCCCTCGAGCCACACGGCGTTAAGTCCAGGTCACTGCGTTTGCGGGGCATCGGTGGCAGATGGGAGGATTTGGTGGAATCTAGGAGGATCAGAGCTTCTTGGTACAGATGCCAGATCAGTCAGGCACAGTGATGGTGGAGATTATGTGACTCTGTAGCTTCTTCTGATCTGTGGTCAGATCTGCTCACATGAGGTCGGTGAGAGTTCAAGTCTCGTTGTTTGCTGATGGACACGTTCTGGACTCTAGAATCGTGACTTGAAATGTGAACGTGAGATCAGGGCAGATTTTCTTTGCCGTTCCAGGCGGACAGTGACAAGCCAGAGGATGCCAGACTTATAGAGCTGGACAAGTCTCACCAGAGCGAGCACACGGTCTACATCACCCCACCGGAGCTGCCGGCGCTTCCTGACGGAGAAGAACCAGCCGTGACTTACAGGTACAGCACTCTTGAGCTTTGCACACACTATAAAAACGGCCGGTAAAGTCTATAATCCTCCCCAAACCTTCCCAGAGGATCATCAC
>SOMO01000406.1:119353-132203 GCA_028128575.1 Paedocypris carbunculus
AAAGATGAAACATCGGTTGACATTAAGTATATATGTAGTATTTTAGTATTTAGTATTTAAAATATAAATACTAAATAAACATGATAGTGTCGCTGAACACTGACTCTGGTGTTTACCAGGCTCAGCATCAGCATCACCGCGTGAGGAGGACCAGACGCTGGGCTTCGATCTGCTCCAGAGTGTGGTGAAGAACATCCAGAAGAACGATGTGTATCAGCCCATGAGTCAGATGCTGCAGCTCCTCGGCACCACGCTGGGCTTCGTCAGGCAGCGGTGAGACGCTTTACCTCTTCATTCCCTTCTTTCTTGACCACCTTCTCAATCTGGTCTGGTCTTTCTGTTCGTCAGGAGCTTGTACCGAGACATCCTGTTTTTATCTCTGGTGGCTTTGGGCAAGAGTAGCATTAACATCGGTGAGATGATTGGTTTGAACACTCGTCTTAGATGTATTACTAAACGATGTTCTGGAACTTTCTCAGATGCCTTCGATCGCGAGTACAAGATGGCGTACGACCGTCTGACTCCCAGCCAAGTGAAGATGACGCATAACTGTGACCGGCCGCCCAGTGCTGGAGTGATGGAGTGCAGGAGGACCTTCGGCCTGCCTGGCCTGTGAGTCGCATCCAAAGACGGAGCGTGTGATGCTGAAGCGTAGCTACCTCTCCTTCCCCTCCACCCCAACACACACTTCCTGTAGCATCCACGCTCCGCTTTTCCCCATCACTTGGTCTTTCCTCTCCGGCTTTGACCCGTTAGATCAGTGTGTCTGGGACCAGTAGCTGTAGAACAATCATGTGGAAGCACAATGAGCCTGTACAAACCCAAAAGACTTTAATGTACATATTCATTTGTATTGTACAGTTATATTTTGAAACTGGAGTTTGTTATAAATGCAGAGTCTCTCTGATGGAGATGCTGGACCAAATGACCATGAACTTGAGAAGATCACGAGCGTTTACACGGAGCATTTTTAAAACAGGGTTCGAACTGTTGAAGGTTTTGGGAACGAGACTGTTAGTTTCACTAGTCGGTGTTCCTCACGTGTGCCATCGCTGCTTCTGTGTCGATATGAACAATCACAGTCCATTATTATTTACTGACTGACGATGCACTTTGATACGGTTTGATCAATCCTGGATGAAATGTGCAATGGGATGTGAAATCTCCGTTCTGTAACGTGTGTAGAAGTTCGTCTCCCGCTTCATGTTCCCGCTTTAGAGTCAGACACACTTCATCATGTGACGTAGATCCTCTAGTTTTTTTAAACCGAATATACCTGGCATATCACTACTTTTGTTACCAGTATTTCTATTCGTGTATCGTGTCTTGTCAGATCTGTGGTGGATCTATAAAAGAATTGAAAATTGTAAATAAAATCACTTAAACCAAACCTACTGTGTCCATTTCGCAGATTTTTTGATCCACTGGAGAAGCATAAAACATATTTTACATTTGAAACCCAAATTTATTTTTGTCTGAACCAAGAAGTAAATATGTACAGCGAGCATCTTCCAACAGAGGAGGCGGATGCTGACGGATGAACTCCGGTGACCTCCAGCTGAGTTGACCTCCAGCTAAACCGGTGACCTCCAGCTAAACTCCTAGAATCCTACAGATGCCGGTCGACTGAAATCACAATCACATGCAGGCCACAATTCTGTAGTAGAAATGGATTTAATTCAGTTAATTCTGCTAAAACAACAACCCATCGTCGACTAAATCATTAAATGAGTTTTAATGCAAATTACCCTAATGCGTTTGTGCATTTTATACAATCCCATTGGTTTTGTGTGGATTTATCCATGCTGATGTTTTTTTTTAATTATAAACAAACTTTACATTTCGATGCTGCTTTTTCATATTCACCACAAGATTTACATTCTGTTCACACACCGTCCAGAACTTCCTGTGAACCTTTTCTGCTGACCAGTCATCCACAGTCCCACAAACCTTAAAAAACCACCGATGGAAGAAGGCCTGTGACTCCGGGACTTTTAAAGGGAATCATGGCCAGATGTTGCATACAGAACGAAACCAGAAATGTTCTACATTTGATGGTCCATGTTATTTAAAAAACCCCTAGTGAAAGTCTGTTTGTGAGGAACGTTCCTGGTGCTTCAGATGGACACGGGACACACGATGATCCGATCCTCCAGCATCACACTGAGCACCAGGAACACAAAGTAGAGAACAAACATGGTGGATCCCAGAACCTTGTTCATCCTCCACTTGCAGACAGCGATGGAGATGATGACGAAGAGGAGCATGAGGAAGAGCAGCACGATGGCGCAGAAGAGTCCGTTGCTGCTGACGGCCACCGGGGCCAGAGAATGACTGAAGGAATACATCAGCCACGGCACCGGCAGCCTGGTGGAGCGGAAGAGACGTGAGATCTTCTACACATCACACAGCGCACCATCTTCTCACTCACCCCATGGTGATGTCAAAGATGTTGCTGCCAACGGAGCTGGAGACGGCCATGTCTCCCAAGCCTTTACGAGCCACTATCACGCTGGTGATCAGGTCCGGGATGGACGTTCCTGCAGCCAGAATGGTGAGACCCATGATCTCCTCTGAGATGCCGATGGTCTCGCCCACCTAGTGGAGACACAGGGCGTTTAATCTGCTGTGTGTGTTGCCTGGTGGTTCCACACGTACCTGATGAGCCCACCACACCATCAGGTAGGAAAATATGGCGATCCACACTATTGAGCCGAGAAAGGTGATGACAAAGAACCTCCTGGACGCCTGTGGAGCAAGAACACGCATGTCAGAGCTTCTGAAGAGTCTTCGTGCCAGGCTGTGCTGGTTCTCACGGGGTTGCGGACGTCGGGAACGGTCAGCCACAATGGAAAGACGATGGGCAGGAGAAACAAAAACATGGCCTGTTTGCGTCTAGTGTCCGGCCACTCCAAAGACAGAGGCTCGTCCCCGTCTTCATCCTCCTCGTTTTCATCGTCATCGCTCTCCTCATCACTCTCATCCTCGCTGTCATCTTCCTCACTGCCGGAGCCATCTGACCCTCGAGGGTTTTCCGAGCCACCTCCTGCTGCACTTTCCCCTTCCTTTAATATAGAGCGAGTGAATTACAGTGTTTATCAGACTTTGGGTCCCATCACTTTTTCAATGCCGTATGTATAACACAATAGTAAGTCTGAACTTTGAATGTATATGTGACATTGGTGCTACCTTGATGATGAGCTTTACGCCGACTAATGTGAGTTTAGTCTAATTATTAGTCACCATTACTTGTGTGAAACACTCGATGCGACTAGGAAATGACACAGCAACTAGAAAATGTTTCTGAAGATGTTCTGCTTTCTACTCTAGAGGGTGGATAACTGACTGTGGTGTAAAGTACTTGAGTAAATGGACTTTGTTACTTACATTTTTGGCTACTTTGTACTTGTACTCAGTATAAAAAACATACCCAACTTTTGCTCTCTACTTGACTACATTTGTGATTGAGTATCTGTACTCTTTACTCCACTACATTTGAATGGACACCTATTGTTACTCGTCACATTGTGATTGTGTGAGACAAGTCGGCATATTTTGCTACCATGGTTAATTTCTTGGCTGGACGAGGTGATATCACCATCTGCAGGTTGCTGAAGGTACTGGATGCTATTTATCAGCTAAATCACGCTAAAGCTAATTACACTTTTTTGCACATTTGACTTTGACTTGATTTGACTGACGTTTCTTCATTTTTTATATACAGTATTTTGTTCTGCCATTTTGAAACATTGAGGTGTTAAATTTCATTTCTATAGTAGGAAATAAAAAAAAAAATCAGTTTAACTTGTTTTTCACAATTCTTGGTGTTTTTTAAACCTAAATTCCTTAAAGACATTTTCAAAGGGATTAAAGTCGATTTCTACGCAGCAACTTGAGCTAGAGAGACAAGTCACGACTCGATCGACTCGTGGTGAAGAGTAGTACATTCAAAAAGTAAAATACTTAAGTAAGTTAAAAGTAAAATACTAAAGTTCTTTTAAAATTGTATACTTTTTTGACTTTTACTCAAGTCTTCTCGGAGTTGGTGACTTGTAATGGAGTAACTTTTACAGTAAGGTATCCGTACAGTACTTTTACTCAAGTGTGATTTTCAGGTACTTTTTACTCCTCTGTCAAATGAATTGTACTGTAAGATGCAGGACTGACGGCACCTTCTGTCTTTCGGATGTCCGAGCGCCACCTTCCTCCGTGGCTTCCTGAGGGTCTCTGGGCGGCTCCAGCTGATCACCTTAATGGAAGCACAGCACAGTTGGGCTTGTTTTACCTGTGGTGAGCTTGGTGAGTCTATCTACACGTTCAGCTCCTCAGGTGTGGAGTGAAGAGATGCTCAATAGCAGCGAGGCTGAGGCCAGGCCAGCCATGACTGATTCATGAGACGGCGCTCGGTCATTATGTCAGCTAACGTGTAAAGCAGCTCTCGAGTGGAAACAAAGGTGGATGTACGGAATGCTGGACGCCGTGAGCGCGGCCAACCACTGGCAGACTGCCCGCGCTTTCATCCCGGACACAGCTGGCCAGCCACCGCGTGGAGATGCTAATGTTCTGAATATGGAACAGAGCTGATCTGTGAGAGGACAATGCACTGCAACGCTCTAGAAAGCTCTCGGAGATCAAAATGAATCAGACCATGAATTCTCACCTTCGCCAGATTTTTCCTTCATTTTGTTCTCTACTCTCCCCCGGGCCATGTCGTTCAAAATCTGAGCCTTGTCTTTAAATTTCACTGTAAACCAGGAAGGGAAGAATAGAGCTGTGACACGGTTCTGACAGGCAAACTCCACTGAAACGGACGGCAGTGGGATGACAAACGTGTGTGTGTGTGTGTGTGTGTGTGTGTAAATAAATACACAACTAAGTATTCAACTCAGTAAATTGAAAGTGCATAGTCTAATGAATGTCTTGTAATTGTTTTTAGGTCTAATGACTTCTTTGATGTGTGCATAGATTAATTTTCCATTCATCTGAAAACAACACATAATGAAGGAAGCCATTGTACATTTCTGTGAACGTCACAAGGCCCAAAAACGACATCATCAATGACATATTTCATGATGACATCACTCAGAGTGACATTATTCACAACATTAGTCACTCATGACATCATTCACAATAACATCACAACTAAATCACAATGCCATCCCTCATGGCGGCATCATTCGTGGTGACATCCTTCACGATGAGTACCGCACTCATTTTAAAATCTGTTATTAATGAAATAACAGAGAAAAAAAGTCTCTCAATTCCTTTCACTCGTTCAGTTGCTTAAACTAAAATGTGATGCGCGTTGTGCTAGACGCAGAGATGCAGACGTGCTGTGCTTCTCTATAGGGCGCCTGTGTTTGTGAGAGCTGAAGGGCTCTTACCTTCTCCGAGAGGATCCAGTGTGTGAATCATCAGCTGAAAGATGGTGCTCCTCATGGTGCTGTTGTGCAGAGAGGCCGAGCTGCCCCCGCGCTGCAGGGTGGGCTTCAACTACACACAAGAGGGCAAAAAAGCACATCTAGGTGGAGATGCTGGCTTTACTCAGGTTATGGTTGTGGAGAGTGAATGATCTCTTCATTAATTCTAGAGAGAAGTGTGATAATGTGTTGGGGGCTGTGACGGTCTGGCTGCTGCTTAAACCACCTCAAGTGCAGAGCAATTCTTTTTTCAGATATTTTGCAGTTTAAACTGTCTCAAAAGTGAACAAGTTTACTAAAATATGTTGATCTTGTGGATTTTAGGCCTGTTTATACGAGATTATACTGTCGTTTCAGGCACAGTAAAAAACTTTTAGTTCAGTTTTTCTCCATTTCCTTTATAGTTTCCTACTGGAGGTTTTAAGGTGCTTTTAGTTCATTTGTGTACCATAGAACTTTATTAGTTTATCGTGTTTATTCTTTTTTCCCTAAGAGAGTACTTGACAGGGTAAGATTTAATGCGGCAGTAATATCCTCAAGCTCTTCTCTCAAGCCTCCATTAAATCCAGTGTGTTACCACTTGGGAGCGCTATAGGAACTTTTTGCTGTTCGTGTTCATCACCTTTAATCGATTGGTTTCTTCCTCTGGGGGTCTGTTGTCTTCGCCGGATGTCCCATTGTCCTGTTTGCAAAACATTTCAACGTTAGTGAGAAACTACCATTATAATGTATTAATATGTCATATTGTTATTTATTATATGAATACTATTAGAGTATTAATAGTATATTGTTTTGTTATGTAAAATTGTATATACGTACTGTATATTATTTTGTTTTATAAAAGTTATCTAAATTATTTATATATTAATATTTATAAATACATATACATTATATTATACATTATACTGTATTTAAAGGTAGGTTTTCATTCAATTAATCATGACTGTCCGCAGGGACTTAAACATTCAGTTTGTTGTTCATGCAGCTTATTGGGCTTTTAATATTTTAAAAAAACAGGCAAATCGTTACACTTAAGCTCCATTATGTCATAAACACATTTTGCTTGTTGTTGTAAAGAAGAGCAGCTTTTTTTCTCGTGTGAAATGAACATTTAACAGTGAGTTGAGGTGTGATGGGTTCAATCCCGTGGCTTCAGTTTGAGATCTAGGTCTTCTGGCTCTATAAGCCTTCTTACTCTATATAAGCTTCAATTACACTTATCAGATTTAAACACTCTATATGTTGCTTCGTTTGGACATCAGCATGGACCCCGGTAGATTAGAATAACATTGTTGGATTAGAGAACCTTGGTGTTGTTCTACTGAAAGACCATGTAATGGTCGAATCCCCTCAATATACTCTTTGGGATTTAAGATTCTGAGAACTTTTTTTTTCTTTTGGAATCTCCAGGACATGTAAAGTATCTGCAGTGTGTGGGAGCAGAAATGTTAGTGGAGNATACTCTTAAGATTCTGAGAACTTTTTTTTTCTTTTGGAATCTCCAGGACATGTAAAGTATCTGCAGCGTGTGGGAGCAGAAATGTTAGTGGAGATTAAACGGTGATCTCTGTAAACCGCCTTCTCTCCTCCTCTAAGCTGAGGGATGCTGAGGATGAAGAACGGATTTGGTGAAAATGACCGTGCATTTTATTCTGCAATGTCACTGACACCTTGAGGAAGCGCACCTGCTCCGAATACCTCGTCCTCTCATCCGCAACGTCTGGTCCTCAGACACAAGAGAAGCTTTTCATTTCTGAGTATCAAAGCGACACACACGCGTTTCTGCCCCATGAATAAACATTAGAGTCTCACATTCACTCCAGCCCGACACAGACCCACCTCGGCTCTCACACTGTCAGGAATAAATATCTTTTCAAATCAAAATATGTATAAGATTCTCTTAAGAGCAAAACTGAAAACTCTTCATACCTTTTCCGGTTCCTCCACCGCAATGACTTTGACGATGCTCTTGTGTTTTCTGATCTGAGACTTGAAGGCCCGTTCTATCTGAACGTTGTACTTCATGAAGAAAACATAGACGGCATAGCCACCCACCAGCATCATGCTCTCCCACCACATGATGGTGTTATCCAGGAAGAAGATGATGAGCATGATGAGGTCCAGGATGTAGAAGGAGACATCCCGGAAGAGAGGCCACCAGGTGAGGTGAAGCATCTCTCGAGAAAACAGAGCGCACATTCCGATCACAAACAGAATGTTGAAGACGGCCGAGCCCACGATGGTCCCGATTCCCACGTTGCTGTGAGAGATGAAGACGCCAATCAATGACGTGAAGAGTTCCGGAGCCGAGCCTCCGGCGGCCATGAAGGTGGCTCCGGCCACGTCGTCTGAGATTTTCAGTTTGTCTGTAATCACTCCTAGAGTGGGCACGAAGAACTCGTCACATACAATGGCCAGGGAAACGAACATGTAAACCATCCCGAAGATGTGAAGCACAACCCAGCCTTTCCTCCGGTCCTCGATGGAGAAGATGTCTTCTGGGTACTCGCCCTTCATGTGTGGGGCGTCTCCAGGGTGGTAGACTGTGGTGTTGGGCGCCGGAGCTGACGGAGTGGGCACTGGGGTGGGTTTGGGCAAGCTGGGGTCCACAAAGATGCAGTGAATGATTGTTCGGTTGGTGGTGGTTAACATCTCCGTAGTTGTAGGTGATGTGGAGGGAGCAGATGAAGAGTGGATCTCATCCGTGTGGTTGGAATTCAACAGTACAGTAGTCAGATTCATCTTAACAGTGGTCAGATCGGCCGTTGCCTCTGCCAACTGAAGCAGCTCTGGTTCCACAATAAGGCCAGATCCGTCCTCGGGGTCTCCTGCTATCTGGGGCTCCGGCCAGGGCTCCGGCAGTCTGGCTCTGATCGTCAGCTGGTATAAAGAGCAGAGGAAAACTCCGGAAAGGAGGAATATAATCCGGCTCAGGTGAAGCCTTTTCCGTCGAGTCAGAAACATCTTGTTGTGTTTGGATTGGAGCACTCGGGGTCTTTTTCAGGGCGATAAATACCTCAGAATCTCCCTGGGATGATGGCAGAGTTCACAGGACTCACTCACAAACTCTATCATCTCATTCCCTCTGTGGTGCAGATTCTTTTCACTGACCTTACTGTTGATTAAATGGAACATGAATGCAAAAGTCAACGTAAAAGAACACCAAATAACTTCAGTGCTGTTATTTACTGTTAAAATTAAAACACTGTATATTTTTGTATACTGCATATGCTGTTTTATTGCAACTTATTAAAATGTCTTTGAATGACCAAGAAAATCTTGATTGAAAGATGTGTCAGAAATCCCGAAAAAATGTGGATTACTCTGTCAGTTTCCTCGTTAAACATATTATTCTTTCATTTTTCTAGAGTGAATAAGTAATTTAAAAAAACTATTTGCGCGTATCGATTATATTTAAGACTGAAGTGTACACATCTGCGCCGAGTGTTTTTCTGACACGAATCTGAACGAGACTGCGTTTCTTGAACATTCCACGCGCAATAAAAACAGAAACGAAAAATATCCACCTGTTAATACAATACTATAACTCAACATACAGCAAAAATACACATCTACCACAGTGTTTCCGTCCGTTTAAATACGAGATAAAGACAAAAGCAACGTACCGGAGGACTGAGGCGCCGCGCGCTGAAGTGCGTCTCGCCGCCGGGCGCGCGCGAGGGAAAGCGGCGCGTGTGGTGCGCGCGCGACTTCAGGTCAAGCAGGACGCGCCACGGGACAGATCTTCAGCGTGGATCAGCACAATACATAATACCTGGAGTCTTTTAAGAGGATTACATCTTCTCGTCCCACACTTTCATTACTCCTTACAGCATTGACTGAAATCATTTCGCGCGTGAAATGGTTCGTCGCATTTCCATTCAGAAAATGCGTGGGCAGAGTGGACAAAGCGCTGGAAAAAGAAACCCCAAACTGACTATCACTATCATGTTATTACATAATTAATAATGACTGTGGATTATACTTTAATTAAACCGTAATCTTAATTGTAACTTAATTTGTGCGGGTTTTTTTAAACTCCTGATAGTTTTACTCAGAGCAATGTAAGTGCGTGCGCACACGAATATATGCACATTTATTATTTAAAACAAAAAAAAATAAATACAGTATGTTTAAATTCTGATCAAAACTACGGTGAATCATTTTGAAGTCGTGTGCGCATGCGCAGTTGACCGGAACCGTTGACAGTTGCAGTGTTTCTGCACGGTCCCCAATGAGCACGCACACTTCGGTGAGAAGAAGGGATTCGATGTGATGGGTAAACACGGGACGCTCTTGCAGTATTCATGTGATTTATACGCTAAGTGACATGTTGTTTTGTTTTAAACGTACAGTGGTTAACGGCTCTTTCGGTTTCTAATGATAGTATTCATATTACACAGACACTTATAGTCTCGTCGACCGTATACAATAACCCATTCAGTTGTATCGTGTTGTGTGTTGCTTCACAGAAGCGTAACTCTTTAGCTTGAGTCATGCCCACCGTAGTAGTTTTGGACTCGTCTCTGTCCATGACACGGCCCGTGTCTGCTGAGGGCAGCGAGGAGTTTCAGAGAAAGAATCTGGCCGTTCACGGACTCACAATGCTGTTCGAACACATGGCGACCAACTATCGACTGGAGTTCACCTCACTCGTTGCCTTCTCGTCCCTTTGGGAGCTTCTGGTGCCTTTCACGAGAGACTACAACACTCTGCAGGCAAGCGGCAGCCGATTCACTTTGTACGAGAACAACAATAATGATGTCATTGTTTGGTTCAGGAGGCTTTGAACAACCTTGAGGATTATGATAAGACATGTGTGGAGTCGGCACTGCAGGGCGTCAGTAACGTGATTCAGCAGGAGTGGGGAACGTCGTGTCCGTGTCAGGTATGACTGCCGTCTGCGGTTAGAATTAGAGCGGTCAGATGGATGATGATGATGATGGTGATGGTGGACTGCGCTCTGCAGGTGGTGCTTGTGACCGATGGCGCGCTGGGGATTGGCCGTGGTTCTCTGAGACACTCTCTACAAACAGCAAAACTCTCTGCGGATGATAAGAAGTTTCCTCTTCCTTTTCCCTTCCCTTCCAAACTCTACATCTTGTGCATTGCCAATGCNCAGGTATGACTGCCGTCTGCGGTTAGAATTAGAGCGGTCAGATGGATGATGATGATGGTGATGGTGGACTGCGCTCTGCAGGTGGTGCTTGTGACCGATGGCGCGCTAGGGATTGGCCGTGGTTCTCTGAGACACTCTCTACAAACAGCAAAACTCTCTGCGGATGATAAGAAGTTTCCTCTTCCTTTTCCCTTCCCTTCCAAACTCTACATCTTGTGCATTGCCAATGCCGAAGAGGNGGATTGGCCGTGGTTCTCTGAGACACTCTCTACAAACAGCAAAACTCTCTGCGGATGATAAGAAGTTTCCTCTTCCTTTTCCCTTCCCTTCCAAACTCTACATCTTGTGCATTGCCAATGCCGAAGAGGTAAGTGTCAGGTCCGGTCGCTCGTGTTAAACATTTAATAGTCACACAGTGTTCTGAATAGAGAAGTGTACACACACACACACACACACACACACACACGATAGAGATGATCGTCTTTTCAGAAGAGTGAGTTTCATTCTTCAGGACAGGTCACTAATATAAAGATGTACATAAGGTACATTAAGGAGAATTAAGTCCCTGTAACGACTCTTTCTGATTGAGAGATGATTTCATGAGATTTGGAACAAGTGAAATATAAGCTACCGTACTCGAATAGCATTTAAAATATTTTATAATAAAAATAATAAATAATTCATGATAGGCTTTGTCACACACACACACACACACACACACTGGAGCAATGGTCAATCTTTAGCCTGGTTAGCCGATTGTGTTCAGCATCTTGCATCAACTACCACCAGTGAAAAATTTGAACTATTGACCTATCTAATCATAATCAAGCAAAATCTTCTGTCTAATCATTAGGCCAGAACTTTTCATAAGTTGCTGATGCGTGATATTTCACTAATGCATTGTCTAATGCAAAGAATCATCAGTTATTTATCCAAGTATTGTCCAATATAAAAAGTCCCTTTATTTGCTGTAATGTGCTGCTTTCTGTCGTGAAGCTTCAGGGCACAGAAGCGATGGAGAATCTTGAGCAGCTGATCAGTTTGAATGGAGGAGATGGCCAGATTTTCACGATGGAAGGATCCCTGTGTCTCAAAAGTGTCCAGTCTATGTTTGGGTGGGTGCTGATGGTTCAGTCCAGCGATCTGCAGAAACAATAATGTCTTTGGACTTGTGTGTTTGCAGGAAGTTAATCGACCAGGCGTATTCTCCTTTCCACGCCGTGCTGCGCTGTGGGAATCTGGCCTCTGATGTCCAGGTCTTTCCCAGGCCGGAGCCGGTGATGTTGGACGAGGAAGTTGATCCTTTGCCAAGAAATGTTCAAACCGGTAATGCCCATTTACGGGTCAGAATAGAACAACACAATTTAATCAACTGAGTGATTAAAAATCGGCTGGTTTTATATTTGCAGATCTGGAAATTGTGGGCTTCATTGAGATTTCAGACATTTGTAGCCCCCCTGTGTTGTCCAGACATTTGGTTCTACCCATTGCTATGAATAAAGGTCAGTGTTTGGTCAGTTTATCCTTGATCGTATCTTCCCACAGGAAGCGATTAATGCAGCTGGGTGATTCAGAAGTATTTTTCCTTGTGTTGGCAGAGGCCGATGAGGTTGGCACGGGCACCGCTGACGACACAGAGGAAGAGATCTCCTCGAATCAAATGGCTGGCAAGAGCCCGAATTTCTGCGTGCTTCTACACGGCAGCTTGAAAGTGGAGGGCATGGTGGCACTCGTTCAGCTAGGGTAAATCCAGAGATGTGTTCTTGTGCATCTGGCATGATATTCCCATCCTTGATGACGTCTTTCTTCTCTCAGCCCAGAATGGTTCGGAATGCTGTATTCACAGGCCGACAGTAAAAAGAAGTCCAACCTGATGATGTCCGTCTTTGAGCCAGGCCTGGAACCTTTGCCCTGGCTGGGAAAAATGTCACAGCTGGGTCCTACATCAGGTATCAGTGTTCACACTGCTGTGTTTTTCCAGATGTAATAGCAAATCCACCACAACGCTGAACTTGGCAGCAGCGATAAAAAGTACTTGAGTAAATGGACTTTGTTACTTAATTATTTTTGGCTACTTTGTACTTGTACTGAGTATCAAAAATATGACTTACATTTTTGATGTGTGTACTCTTTACTCCACTACATTTGAATGGCCACATAACTCGTTAGACTCATTTGATTCTTTTTCTACCGTGGTTAATTTCTTGTGTGGACGAGGCGTTACTGCCATCTGCTGAAGATACTGGATGCTATTTATGAGCTAAATCACATGAACATGAACTAGGGGTTGCTCTTTTTTGCACATTTGCGT
>SOMO01000407.1:5743-20704 GCA_028128575.1 Paedocypris carbunculus
GTGTATTTCTGCATGCAGGTAATGCGCAGCAAGCTACCAAATCCGGCACACATGGCTATAGCAGAGTGTGAGGCTCGTCTCAGCCAGCAGGGGCGCTCTGTCGTGGTCATCACGCAGAATATTGATGAACTGCACCACCGGGCTGGATCCAAAAATGTTCATGAGATTCATGGTGATACGAATCAAAGATGGATTAATAACAACACAACACATTCTACTACTTTGATGTAATATAATCTATTTGTACTTGCTTTTCTGACACAGGCAGTCTATTTAAAACTCGCNGTTTGTATATTAAATTATACACGGTGTGTTTTTGCAGGTTTTCGGGCTTTTGGTTTGTAGACACTTAGTCAGGCAGGAACTCCCTCTCCTATTAGATTTGGCATTGTTCACTTGTTCGATAATGCATAGTTAAAGAGACGACTAATGACTTTCTCTGTTTCGATCACATTTTTGAGCCACTATAAGCACTTTAACCCTCCATCAATCCATTAGCAACAAAAAAGCACTTTTGATTGGCTGCCTAAGTCCAATAATACTCAATAAATTATGATTTCAGAGCTCAAATGGCTCTGGTCAAGATAAAACACAGGCTCTGGTCAAGATTAATGGTGACCTTGTGCACACATTTCCTGGCCTCACTTCCTCTACATTTACCATTTTTATATACCAGTTATATTGCAAACATATTGTTTTTTTCTGGGTTTTAGGACATCATTCCATTTGGGAATAACCCTCTGTTCAGGTATGTGTTTGGCTGGATGGTTCCTCCGAAGATCTCCCTACTGAAGCTCACCCAGGGTGAGACCCTCCGCAAACTGTACGAGCAGCACCACGTAGTGCAGGACATGCTGGTCCCCATGAAGAACATCAAGAGAGCCATACAGTGCTTCCACGATGACATACAAGTAAGGAATTAACATTTTATTTAATGTGTAAACTCACACACATACTGTATGTGGCCTACGAGTGATGATCACAATTGTTGTAAACGCTATGTGTATATTTTCAAAAGTAATCTTAATTTTTTTTTTAAATATAATGTCTCACAGTNACATTTTAAAATATGTACATATTAACCCATTGGGAATGGATTTATGGTTGTTAAATATTCTTTGTTCTTCGTATGCAAATTATAACATTTATAATCATATCGATATTCATTGATTGTTACAGAACTAATAATAAACTCCTTTATCAGTAATATTGACCATGGTCCTTGGAAGTTGAAAAAGCTAAATTGAAAATAGCTTTTGGGAAATGCCATTAGTAATTCCAGAGGGACTTTCTGCTTCTGGTTTCCAGTACTTTGTCATTGATGCTGTGTGCTTTAGGTGTATCCTCTCTGGCTTTGCCCCTTCATGCTGCCCAGTCGGCCGGGAATGGTGCATCCCAAAGGAGATGAGAGTGAACTGTATGTTGATATTGGGGCATACGGAGAACCCAAAGTCAAGCATTTTGAGGCCAAAGCATCTACACGACAGCTGGAGAAGTTTGTCAGGGACGTTCATGGGTCAGTTAAATACTGAAGAATTTTCATTACAAGTTAACATGCTTGCTTTAATTATGTTTGTTTGTATGTATGCATGTAGGTTCGTATGTATATGTATGTACTGTATGTATGTATTTATTTATTTTTGTGAGTAAAGTTTTATGTGATTGTTTCTTTTTCCTCCTCAGGTTCCAGATGCTGTATGCAGATGTTTACATGGATCGAAAGGAATTTTGGGAGATGTTTGACGGCACATTGTATCATAAACTCAGAGAACAACTGGACTGTAAACGGGCATTTCCTGAAGTCTATGACAAAATCTGCAAGTCCGCAAGACATTAAATACTTCTGAACAGAGGAAGAATAATGCCTGTTTAAAACAAAACAAAAAAAAAAGTTTCAATACTTTGAAACATTTTCAAAACCATTTTTCAGGAGTCAATAGAACATCTTTAAAAATAGTAGTTGCTGTATTTTGAATTAAATTGAATTGTGTATTCAAATATCTAAACGCACATATTCTGTATACAAAAAGTATATAATTTATATTTTGGTAAAGAAAATCACTAATTCATAATAATAAAGCAATTGTTATTAAAGCTGTTTCCTGTTTGTGTAGTCAGAGAAACATTCACATTACAAAAAAAACATTTTTCTTAATTTTTTTCATTAATTTTTTTTCTTTTTTTTTTTTCTTTCTTTTTTTCATTACATAAATATTTTCGTTATTCTAATAGCCCTTTTTTCCGATGTGATGTATTTTGTTAACCACAAGCATCTTATATATTTCTATTGTGTTGACATTGTATTGATTAATTTATAGATTAACGTAACATCGATTCAGTTTGTGTTAAAGTAAAAATAAACTTAACAATCAACTTAAAAGGCTGAAAAAACAATGCTCTCGAGTAAACGTGGTTATGTTCATTATGTCTCCCTCTGGTGGCTGAATGTATGAAAGAACATGTTAAACATTAAAAACAATTAAAAAATGTTTTTCAAACTTATGAACAAAAATCAAAACTTTAGTGTTAACGACTTGATACATTTTGTTTACTTCCATATTTTTTTTCATGCTCATTCAAGTTCAGTTTATTTATAAAGCACTTTTCTCACAAGGGTCCTAATTCATAATAATTTACCATTCAAACCTGGACATACTGTAGGTTTCTGTTTCTTAAACACACACAAAACGCCATCATCTTTAAACATCACACATTTTCATTAAACATTTTATGAATTACACAGGGTTTCTGGGAATCACTGATTTTCTTCCCTTTAGCTGAATGTGATAATTGCTGTGATCTTATGCTCAGAACAATTGTTAAGCAAAGTGGTGGGACAACTGTGGAGAAAGACCCCCGAGAATTCAGCAGTTCTTTGCTTATTTGCACCCAGACCTTCAACAAGATGAGCTCAACATAATGGACCAGCTAGTACATGCATGTGAAGCCACAGGAGGGAAAAGAGATCTATACTAGAAGCATGTATTATTTTGCTATTTGTCCAGCAACTTTTTTTTTCAAGGCCGGCAAAATTGTACATTGTGAAAAAATCTAATTATAGTTTTGGTAAATAATAATACGATAGATAATAATAAATAAATAAAATACATTAATATTCCAATATGGACATACCACATTTTTTACGACATATTAATATATATATTGGTAATTTCATTGAAACCGTCATTGTATTATATTATATTTGACTTCAAAATTAAAGATAAAAAAAATGTTTAAATGAAATTAGAAATGAAACGAGATGGGTTTTTTGACCCAGGGGATCATACAAAGCACAGTATGACAAAAACAGTGTAAATGAGAATGTACAAAATATATACAATATAAATAATCACAAACTTTAAACCTATTGCAGGCTTTTAAATAGCTCGAACCTGATGTTGAAATAAAGTGCAAATTCCATATAAAAAAGAGAGAAGAAAGGTTTACTATCATTGGATTTGTGCATATGACATTTTGCAAATAAAATAATCAGATTACAAACAAACTTCATTCTTCAAACTGTTTGATGAAAAGAGATGTAAAATGTTAAATGAATTACGTAGCTAGGCCACGCCCAAAACAATGTGCAGTCCACGCCCACAATATTCGACATTGCATTTTCACCTCGCCTAACCAGTAGCAATGTCAACTAAAAAACGCCCATCTGCTTGATCACCAATAGAAATCGGAGTTTCGGTAGACTCCGCCCGCTGATCTCCAACCTGTCTTAAGAGTTGCTGCAGCAGTTCCTCCTTAATATCGTATATTTATGGCACACGGCGGGCCGTGACACGCAACCGGCCAGCGACCTATTACGTAGAGACGGGGGAATCTTTCGGTGAGTAAATGTCATTGATAGCACGTAGCATTATCGCTATGTAATGTAACGAGAGCCAGTTCAACGGTATCACATACCGCACAGATATGACTGGGATGTTTTTTTTTTTTTGCGCTGTGATGTTCCTTTAACTTGCTGCCAATTCAAATGTCAGTGACACCCTGTAGTCCACTAAATTCGCGTTGGCTATTCCGCCTTGGACAGGACGGCTACTGCTCAACGCATAAAGAATTTTGAGCCTTGCACTTTAGCAGCTGCATGTGCGCTTTGTGTACATGTTACATTCCCAACACGGTTTTAGTGCAGACTGTTTAGTGCAGACTAGTTAGACCTCGCGCGAGGTGTTGAAACGCGTCTCAAGCGAAAACACA
Source organism: Paedocypris carbunculus (assembly GCA_028128575.1). NCBI lineage: Eukaryota > Metazoa > Chordata > Actinopteri > Cypriniformes > Paedocypris > Paedocypris carbunculus. Next base: position 9,953 of record SOMO01000407.1, read on the forward strand.
CGTTGACGCTTTGAATTTAAATGTCTGGGATAGACACACTGTAAATGTTTTTTTGCTGAATGCAATATTTAACTTTTTTAATGTTGCGTAATTTAATAACCTGCCCAAAATGTAAGCCTAACTAGGTATCAGAAGGTTTAAACCTTCTTGCCATTACACATTTTGTATTCATTAGTGTGAAATAACAATACATCCTCATTGTTTATGAAGCAGGATATTATCTATAGGAAGTGGTGACTTAAGCTGGGCACTTGTTCTGTCCTTGACACTGGACTCTTATTTTGTATAACCTCTAAAGTTCCAGGGAGGTGAAAGGACCATGTCTTCAGACAGAGATCCTCCTGTCACGGCTAAACTACTTCACCTCGTGTTCCTCTCAACCTTCTGGGGAATGCAGATATGGGTCACCTTCATATCCAGTATGTCGAGTCGATGAAGCGCGCGCGTTTCTCTGCCCAATTATCTGTAATATTCATGTTTGATTCAGGTTTTGTAATGGATAACCATCTAAACCGTCACACCTATGGCTTCATCCAGAGCCGGCTTTTCCCGTTTTACCTGCATATCGGCTCAGGCTGCGCTTTCTTCAACCTCACCATCTTTGCTATGTACCATCCAAGCAATCTGCTGGATGACAGAGAGGCCTTTCAGGTACTAGACGTTTTTTTCTTAAAGAAACTTCTTGCACGAATGCGGAAGCTTTCGAGGATTTGAGTTGTGGTTCGCAAACTCTTGATAAATCGGTGTTCTGGCAACACACACATGTGCATTTAATGCATTGGAAGCTGCTTTATAGAAATCCTACAAATGACTTCCTGGTTTCTCCACAGATCTTCATTTATTTCATCTGTGTGTCTGTGGCGGCAGTGAACGCCCAGTGGTTTGGTCAGATGACTTCAGAAATCATGGCCGACATGCACCTGATAGAGCAGGCCTGCGGACTGGGTCAGGACATTGGACTGTCTTCTAATCGTGAAGCCTATGCTAAACTGTGTCAGAGCGACGCCAAGTACAAACGCCTGAGCGCTCGGCTGTGGCTGTACCGCCTGCTTTCCTCGCTTTGTAACCTCTGCTGTATAGTGTGTAATGGATACAGCCTATATTACCTGGCAGAAAACCTCACCACGCTATGACCGCCCACAGAGTGGCGTTTTACTCCCATAATGCATTGCAAAGCCTTCATTTGGTGTCTGACTACTGCGGAGATGATCTGCTCTCAGGTACTGGATTACCTCTAGACAATTACGGATGGTATTAATTTTTTAAACTTGCTGTTTAGTGTAGATTTGTCTCTTTTTGTATCCCAGTGGCTATTTAGGTTCAAACTAAGACACTTTCAATGAGTTAATGTGTTCACATTGGTGAGAAAGCGCAAAACTCCTCACAAGCAAATGGTCAAAATACTGGAAGATGTTTTCCAAAACCTTCTCAACCTCATATAAATATTTATGTCGGGAAAGGTTTTGTGTTTTTTATATTTTTAATGCATCTTGTCACTAAAATTGCACTTTTTTTTGGGGATATGGATCATTACTGGTTTTACTTCTAGCAATGTTTTATTGGACAGAAGCTACGTGTTCATTTTTATTCCGAGCGTGGAAAATATGCTATGAGGGACGCATGTTAACAGCAAATAATACCGGAACTGAAGTGAATACGCACAAGTACTGTACACGGTGAAGTATTTATTTTAACGATAAAGGAAACCCAAGGAATCCCTATGTATCTATGAGGCGCTCGTCTTCATCAGTTGTAAACACTCCGTAGAAGCTTTTTCACAAACCAGTTTGCACCAGTTTGACCACTTTTGCATGCTGTGGCTTTTGTTTTAGTCTCAAATTGACAGAAAACCAGCCAACAAGGGTGTGTAGGTGTAGTTTGCTTAACGGTGTCAATTTATTTGTGAAATCTGTGGTTTGTTTAAAGGCAGTGTTAGTCAGACTAAACTGTCGGTGGATTAATGCAGCGACTGTTGTGCGATATTCCTCAGCGTTCATCTGTGGCTGTGTTTGCCAGGTTCACCCGTGTCTTCTGTGTTTCTGTACTGTTACTTTAAAGACGCTTTAAAGTTGCTGGTGAAGCTTTGGGTTTGTCCGAAACAACGGATAAACTACATTTAATCAATGCAAATGAACCGGTAGCTTGAACAACCTCAGCCTCTTCAACACACACACACACACACTAAATGAAATATGATTAAACTACTACTTTTCTTCCACTGCATCATGACCTATGACCTATGAAAAACAAATAGACAATGTCTGTGTGATGCTGATTTTTAATTTTGGCTTGTAATAAGAATGCAAAGCTCCATCAGTAGACTGGCATTGGTAACATCAAGGTTCTGAGTTCAATTTCCAGGGGAAAAACATTTGTACGTCAATGTTTGAACAGTCTGACACATGTTTTGTTGTGTAGGGAAAAGAACATTGAAGCTGAATTCTTTTCAATATGTTTTCATTGAGAAGTTTGATGCTCGGATACTGTATGACTGGTCGGGTTGTTCAGAAGAACATTACCTTTGCACTTTGGCTTTATAAATGAAGACTTCTGGTTGTGTTTTGTTGTTGAAATGTTAGATGAATGTTTTTGTGAAATAAAATCATAAATTATTTACCTGTCTGTGTGTAAATTGTATTGTCTGGTGTAGTATTTAATAAANAAAACACATTACAAATAGAATTTGATAATTTATTTAAAAGTGTGCCAGAAAGTTCTAAAATAATGCCAAAAGTGAGTATAATACAAAACTAAGAACTGACATGATGTAAAAAGAACACAACGTAATACACACACACATTCTCTAGCTAAGTGGGTAACAGAGTCTCACGCTTGATGCAGGACTAATCTTAAAACCCGGATAAAGCGGCTGAGCAAATGCGGTCCGAATTCTGTAGATGAGATTCATTGAGTCTGTGATGCTGTAAAATGCCAAAATCCCTGCTGAGAAGTCCAGATAAACCCCAGCTCTACGAGTCCCCAGACCTGGAGTTTTGGGAAGCTTCGTCTCTTTTCCGTTGTGCCAGAATGCATAGGTGTCTTCTGAACACACCAGACACCAGGAGAGTGTGTTGTGTCCGAATGCACACACACTACTCTTTCCTTTCCGACTAATGTCCTCATAAGACATGGCGACGTGCACAGGGCCTTTACCGTTCCACTCCGCCTCGAAGTAGCAGCGCCCAGTAACACTCTCCATGCACAGGATTTGGCAGTGGCCATCAAACCGTTCTGGGTGGTCAGGGACAGACAAAGATGTCTTGCTGTGTGTCACTTCTCCACTTTCAGCACTCACACTGAGATTTCTGTGAGCGGAGTTCTGATCTAAAGTCAGGGGTCCCGAGTCTGAAATAGACACAAAACTCATGATAAACAATTATAAATCAATATAGAATAAGCAATCTGTGACAATGCGCGTATACTTTATTAAACAATATATTCTACTTACATTCTAAGAACTCTTTTCTGATTTTGGGCTCCGGAGTTGGAATGAATTTGAGGGTTTTCACTAAAAACAGAAAAAGTTTAATTTACACGTAATTTATTTTTTGCAAAACCAAATGCCTTTTATCTTCTTAGTATTTNTTAGTAGGTTCACACTGAGACACACACACACACACACACACACACGAGTATACAGTATGCAGCATACTGTAAAAATATTAATGTTAAAGCATAATGAGAAAATCTAATGTTAACATAAAAAATAAATTATAGATAAACAATGAATGCACCTTTAATTGCCAATTTGTCCAGCTTCTTCTGGCATAAGCTGTTTATGGCTTCACTCAGGTCTTCAAGTTTCCCAGACACCATCTCAAAAGAGAAGTCTGGGTTGACGAGAATTGCTGGAGATATTTCTATTTCTGACTGACCACACAGTAACTCATAACCCTATAATAAAACAGAATAAATCCTGATGTCAGAAAGCAGAAATGGAAATGAGATAAACCTTCTGCCACAAATAACGGTAGTACCTTCAGGAACTGTGTCTTATCCTCAAGCTGTGAGAGTCTGTCATATTCAGCGTCTCTTCTCTTCATCTCTGCAATTTCCTGCTCCATTTTCTCCATATAACCATGAGCTTCGTCTAATTCCATCTGCTCCTTTTGTTTAATCATGTCTATCACCTCAGAACACACGGCCTCCACCGACCCCGTCAGCTCAGCGAAGATCTTCTCTGTGTTTTCCACCACTGCCTGGCCAGAATTCTGTTAAATAACACTAGTGTTCAGACCAGAATTAAGCCAGTGCTGCTTAACTCAGAGACATATTCTTCACGTAGGAACTCTCACCCTGAGCGAGAGAATAGCTTGACTCAGCAGATGAACCTCTTCTTCACGCTCCTTTATGAACTGCTGACATCTTTCCTTTGACTGCTCAAGCTCTTGCTTTATAAAAACACATACAACAAACAGTGGTGTAAAGTACTTGAGTAAAAGGACTCTGTTACTGTACTTAAGTATTTTGATCTACTCTGTACTTGTACTTAGTATCAAAAACATAACCAACTTTTACTTTATACTTGACTACATTTTTACTTGTCACTTGTTACATTGTGCGTGAAAAGTTTGCATCTTTTTCTACCATAGTCCATTCCTTCGGCGGACGAGGCAATATCGTTATCTGCAGGGTGCTGAAGTTCACTTTTTTTGCACATTCTATTTAGACTTTTTGTTCTTTTTTTCTTGTTTTTTACATTACTTGGTGTTTCTTGAGCCTAAATTAATTACCAACATACCTTACCTAACATACCTAATTTATTTTAAAATTGGATAATTTACCATACTTTTACTCAAGTCTTCTTGGGATTGGTTACTTGTAATAAAGTAATTTTTACTGTAAGGTGTCTACTCTTACTCGAGTATGTTTCTCATTACACTTCTGCAAAAACTATATAAATCATTAAATTGACATGTCGTAGAATACACATCCGTTAGAAAGGACGGTTAATAGTGATTTTAAAGCTAGAGTTGTTTTTTTCCAACAAAGTGTCTCTTTGAAGAGCAGATATACAGACTCAAGCACAATCAAGTCATACACACCTTACAGAACAACACGATGTCTTGTTTTTCTCCAGAATCTTCTTGATTCTTGGCTTCAGTCGCGGATATGGAACGGACTCCAGTGAGCCTCATTTTCTCCACCACTTCGGCAAACAGAGTGTTTTTATTGAGAACTGGTCTTGGGGAGAAGGTCTGTCTGCACTCCGGACAACTGCACATCTTTCTCTGGTTCTTCTGCTCCCAGAAGCTCTTAATGCAGTCCATGCAGTAGTTGTGTCCACATGGAATGGTGACCGGATTTCGCAGAAGCTCCATACAAATGGGACAACTGAACTGCTCCTGGTTGACAAAAATACCCGCTTCTTCTTCGGCCATAATAAGTTAAAACAAACAACCCGAACAGCGAAGCGCAGAGATTGTGTTTCAATATTTTCTCTCCACCCACTCGACTCGTGGCGGTCGTAAAAAGGGAGGAGTTTAAACTCAATGAATTATAATTTACTACTGTGCTTGGAAATTGCGCTTGTTTACTACTTAAAAATGCCATTAAGCGAGTAACTTTTAGAAACTTTCAATTTAGCTGAACATTTATTTCAGCTTTGTTTTGGTTAACGAGAATAGGGCCGTCCCTGTTTGTCGTTCCTGTACATGTCTGATCTTGTCCACTGTGGATGAATGAGATCTTGAAGTCTCATGTCATCATATGCTTTTCCCGGGTGTTTGTTTAATAGTAATTACTCGTTACGTGGGTGAGGACACGTGACATCAGACGATGTGTCTGGGAGAGCGACATTAAAAAGAAGTGTAAAAAAGACCCACACAAGACTGTTGGGGAGAAAAGCGGTGTGGATTTGTTTAAGTAAATATGTTTAAATGAGAAATTCATGATGACAAACGAATCATTTCGCGCGTGTGCACTGCTTGCGTGCATTTGAGCGCGCGTGATTCTGTGCATGTACGTATATTATAAAACGAGGCTATATTATCTACCCGCTAGAGAGCGCTCTCGCTACAACTGATCGGTTCAAGTAACAGCATACCATTTTACTTCAATAGTATTTTATTGGCGTTTTAATATACAGTATTGTGTTTTAAAACTATTCGTTATGTAGTTTTACCCAAGTGTGCAGTGGTACGAGTAGGAAAATCGGAGAATTCAAAGGTATCGTTTGCACGTGATACCTGTTACTTTTATAATCGATGACACAGACAACCAATTCCGTTGAAATTTGATTACAGGAAAACGCGCTTTAATTTGTTGATTAGAGTTTGTGGACTGGACGTATTGTTTTTGCAAGTTGTGAGAAGCTGGAATGTGGAATGCATGTTAAACAATTAACGTCAAGTCGTCGGTAAGGTACGTAATATTTTTTAAGATCATTTAAAAAAATTCGATGGCAGGTCATGTGCCGTTTAAAGTGTTCGTGTTGTGCGTGCAGTCCAGTCTCAGAGCTGACAACACAGCTTCCATCCATTGACTAACGAGACCAACGGTATCGATGAACGAACAACATTGTCTTTTGCTCTGCTGGATTAGATCTATATTGTCTGTCTTAGTCAAGACAGCGGACAAAGCAGGTTAGTATTAAAGCTAATATTAAACGTAATCGTTGTTTATATACGCGGTAATCTATAACCCCGCGCGCAAGCATGTGACATGCGAGCTATTTGCTAAAGACCGCACACAAACCTACACGTTCTGCAGATTCGGAGACATTTGGTTTTGACAAAAAAGTTTCGCCTTTAGTTTGGGAGTTTTATTTCTTGAGCTTGAGCCTGTTGTTTTAAATGGTTGATTAGTGAAGTGCATATGCAATTTTTGGCAACAGATGTTTGGCTCTATGTTATGTTTGGCAACAGATGTTATGTTCTCTATAGAATAATGTAAAAAAGATGGATTACGGTATGTAGCTGCAAATTTGTGGTTTATAAATTATACAGTATATGATAAATGGTGTGTCTGTGTGTGGGAGTGTGTTTGTTTGTTTGTCTGGCTACTCATCTATATATTTGTGTGTGTGTGTGTGTGTGTGTGTGTGTGTGTGTGTGTGTATGCGTAGTAAAATACTGTATGTATTTAGTATTTACTTATTAAAATATTTCAATATGACTGGCATATAATATATAGAGTAATAGACAAGTCTTTATTTAAATTATATTTAATGTTATTTAAATAATACTTGAATTGAATTGAAAAAGCCTTTAATACTACGTCATAAACAGGAGGAGGAAGTCATGTCAGAAATTCCCCACCTTTTATAAAGATTCAGCTTTTCCAGTAAAGGAAACGTCTAACAGAACAAGGAAGAGTTTAAAGTTAAAATTCATTCAGTTTTGTGAATTCTGCTGGTGAGTACAACTTTTTCTGCCTCTGTCTGAACATAGTTTCCCTGTATTCTTCTAGCTGAGCAGTGCGACCATTAACCCTCAATGATTGTGCGGCAGTTGATATCCAGGGGTCTGACCTCTCACCGTTGCGCTGCAGTCCGGCTGAGCTGGAGAACCTCAGAAATGGCCAGACCAAACTCAAGTAAGCTTTATGATGCTTTTTGCGAGTGAAATTGAGTGTGTTTTGTCCAATTAAGCCCAAATTTGTCTGTTTCCTTCAGATTTAGTTGCGTTCCGTGAGGAGTTTGCTAACGCGAAGCACATCGCTATAATAACGGGTGCTGGCGCGAGCGCTGAGAGCGGAGTGCCGACGTTTAGGGGACAGGGTGGATACTGGAGAAAATGGCAGGCACAGGTAATGCACTTATCGTTGCTGTCACATATTATAAATATCTTTGGCTAGAAAAGTTTTGCTTTACAAAACTAAAAAATAGTGTAAACCCTGTGTAGAGTAGAGTAAACCCTATTCAAAAGAACATTGACTGCTTTATTTGAAATAAAACGTGTATAACAAAATTATAATAGTGCAAATGTTTTGTAGATGTACATGTAATAGGTTATTTTAGGGGGTGGGTGGTGTATATACATTATACTGTAGATAATACTTAGCTTAGCTCTATAAAAAACATGAGGTAAATGGTTGCACAAATGGACTAAAATGATTTAGAAAAAAAAACTTGTGAATTTAACTGGCTGGACTTTATTATTTCGGCTTATACTGTTTTGTTTGTTTTCACCACACTCAGGATTTGGCAACCCCTGGTGCTTTCTCTCGAGACCCTTCTTTAGTTTGGGAATTTTATCATTACAGGCGTGAGGTAAAATCACAATTTTGTATTTTTTTGTCATCATTTACATAAGATAGTAAAGCTGCCCATTTACTGCATGAAAGAACTTCAATTTAGCAATCAACACAACAGAGTAATCCAGAAATGGCACATCAGACTGGTGCAACTTTAACACAAAGTGTTTTCTATGAAAATGAATTTGACAGTGTATGAGATCAAGTTAATTTTTAACATGTAATATTTGTAAATCTTCATAACCTTTTGGATTGTACTAGTCAAAGGGTGTGTGCATGGTGGACTGAGGCTTTTTTGTGTAAATGAATTTAAGATTTGGAAAGTCTTGACGAGATAAAGAATATGTGTGGTTTTGTTTTAAACATTTACATTCTGAATAGTCCCACAGTTGAGAAATGTGCAGTGCTCTGCCTTTAACTCATCAAAACAGTGAAGTTACATACACACAAACCTGGAGCAGTGAGCAGCTTTAAGCCGATCAAGGATATTTGTGTTTCTCAAAGACACGTGTTACCCCCTTCTTCAGNATTTCTGCGTGCAGGTAATGCGCAGCAAGCTACCAAATCCGGCACACATGGCTATAGCAGAGTGTGAAGCTCGTCTCAGCCAGCAGGGGCGCTCTGTCGTGGTCATCACGCAGAATATTGATGAACTGCACCACCGGGCTGGATCCAAAAATGTTCATGAGATTCATGGTGATACGAATCAAAGATGGATTAATAACAACACAACACATTCTACTACTTTGATGTAATATAATCTATTTGTACTTGCTTTTCTGACACAGGCAGTCTATTTAAAACTCGCTGTATGAGCTGTGGAGATGTAAAAGCCAACCACAACAGCCCGATCTGTTCTGCTCTAGAGGGGAAAGGGTAAAAGCACATACAAGCACTTCACTGTTATTTCTGCTTCATTTTAAATATATAAACCTCAAGGGACTGCACTCTTCCTTTGCTTTTCTACCTGAACCTGTAGAGAGCCGGATCCCAATGCCAGTGATGCCCGCATACCGGTGGAGGATCTGCCCAGGTTTGTCACGTGTCTTAAAGGATTTTAATAATGTGAATAGAATAGTGCAGCTATTGATTATATTGGTAATCAATTTATAGGTCAATTTTTGTGGAGTTTTGTGGAGGCAGGCATTTTTTCTACTTGTAGTTATAAACTAATAAGTTTTATCAAGTCACTGAGTAATTACATAATAATCTCATTTTTCAGAGTCTGTTTCCGGTCATGATTCCCTCCTAATTAATTTTTTTATTTATTTTTTTACCAGAACTTTCATGTACTGAGGTTTGGGAAGCTCTAACATGCATTTATTGAGCATTTGTTACGAAATAATTTTTTGTCTAATTTTTCAGTCAAACAATTCATCGCTTGAATAAAGACCAAACTATGAATAGACTACGGAAATCACAATCAAGGATTTCAGTTGTCGATTATTATCGATTTTGACGATGATTGTAATTCACGAAATGTATGTAAAAATATATCTATCTGTATGGCTTTTTTAAAAATAATTTTTTTTAAAACATCTTGAAATATGTAAGAATGTTTGATTTTAGAACTGAAGATGTTTGGTTTTGTCAAACGGCCTGACGAACCGTTATAAACAATCTAGAATGTTTTACAACTTTAATCTCTATAAGCCAAACCAAACGTAAATAATGATGTGGTTCCTCGGGCGTTTAGAAGAAACCAGTCCAATATAAGTGGAATGCAGATTTCTGCTTCAGTTTAAACATGCATTTACACTATTTACCTTTTACAGTTTACTTGGAATGATTTGTGAGAAATTAAATTAGCTTTGATGTTTATTTAGCTGCAAATAAGCGCCAGTAGGGGGCAGCAGATGTTGATTCTGGTTTTATGCTTTTGTAGGTGTGAAAGAAAGCAATGCAATGGTCTTCTGAGACCTCACGTGGTTTGGTTTGGAGAGACTTTGGATGCAGATATACTCACCAGTGTGGAGCAGGAGCTAGAAAAGTGTGATCTGTGCTTGATTGTAAGTAATTTTACAACATTTATCTTAGTACGCTAAAGTATGTTAAGAACACTTGATTGAACAGTTTAGATCTTGCAAAGGATTAGGGTTTAAAACATATAATATATCCTGAGCATCTTCCACCCTGACCCCAGCCAGTCCACTCTTACAACATCCAGTTATCTCTTCCTTACACTGCCAGAAAAAAAGAACAATAACGCAGAAAAAACTGCACAAAAACACTTTTAAAAGTCTAAATAACACTAAAAAGAATTAAAATGACATGCCATGCACGCTGACGTGCTACGTTCTCGTCCAATGATAATACAGTATTTTAGAAACGAAATGATGCTCCTCTTCCTTTGATTAAATAAACTAAAAGATTGTTCTTTTTCTTGGAGGCTTCATCATATAAGTCAGTCAGATGTTTCATCTTGCCGAGGTATAGGTCTCTGTCGAAGGCAGTTGTTCAGAAAATGGATCCATGAGCCAATGCAACGAGGCAGACATAGCGTTGTTTATTTAGCTTTTCAATGCATTACTATCTATCTCGTTATGTGAGACTCGG